>OY748314.1:3245971-3314276 GCA_963556515.1 Nudaria mundana
CGTCGACCCGGGAATTAGCCGCAAAGAGGTCTGCGAGCATATCCGCTTTCTCTTGGGCTTTGTGAGCCAGTGTTCCATCTGGGTAACGCAGCGGTGGCAGCGAGGGCTGACAGAAGTTAGATTGCACGGCTTTGGCCAGTTGCCAGTATCAACGGCTGCCCGTGGGATGGGAATTGAGCTCCTGCGAGATGCGCTGGGCATCCGCTCTCTTAAAGGCCCTCTTGCTGGATTTTGTGGCCCGGTTGTACGCTGCTTTGAGGTGGCCCACGTTTGGGTCGCGCACAGCCCGGGTCCTGATCCAGGCGCGATATGCCGACTGTTTTTGTCGAACAGCTTTGGCACAATCTCGCCCGAACCAGGGACGGGCTCTGCGGATACTGGCGACATCAGTGAAAGGGATGTAACATTCCATCCCTAAACTGATCTCGCCAGCAATCGCAGAAGCGCTATCCGAGGGAGCCTTTCCTACAAAGCAGCGCTGGCTCCAGGGGACGGACGCATAATAATCGCGTAGACCGTCCCAATCCGCTGACGAGTAGTGCCATAGTCGTCGTGACTTTTGTACAGCACATGCAGGAGGTGATACCTTCATGCCAGCGTGAACAACACAGTGGTCGGAACTACCCAATGGGGCTCCTACCGAAACACTGTACTGGGCTGGGCGACTCGTCAGCAGTAAATCCAGCAGAGCGGGCGCGTGATCTGACCTGTCTGGTATCCGGGTGATTCCGCATACCATCTGGGTCAGACCGTGGGAGAGAGCGAACGCATGGGCGGCCCTACCCGCATGATCAGTCTTGAGGGACCCCAGGCATTCAATGTGATGGCCATTGAAGTCCCCCCGAAATACTAGGTCAGCGTTCGGGAACCGCACCTGCGCTTTATCAGCCGTCTCGCTGAGGTACTGGAAGAGCTTTGTTGTCTCAGAATCCCCAGTGTGGGAGCGGTAGATGCACACGTAGAACTGGCTCATAGAGCCATGGTCTACGTGCAGCCAAAGGACGGAGTTGGAGGGGTTCTCTAGGCAGCGCAACCGGCGGCAGCAAACATCCGCCCTAACGAACACGCACACCCTGGCTTTGCCTCAAAATTGTTCCTCGATGACATAGCCGGGGTAACACAGGTAAGACGTATATAATACAATATATAATACACTTACTTGCAATAATAATGTTATTTATCAATACCATTTATAGAGTTTATAGACAATACCACAATAACTCCATAATAACGCATTATGTATCACCTATATAATAAAATATAACACTGTAAAAGCTCATAATATAAAATTACGAAATATTTTGTTTCATAAATTTACTGCAATAATTCCGTAAGTACTTATAAGTACCTGTATATTTTATGAATAGAATTTTAGGTATTATTTATTTTTGTTATTTACAAGATTTTGAATGAAAGTATGATATTACTTTCATTCAAAATCATGTAATTAATAGCTCAGTTTAAATCCACAAATAAATAGCGTTCATTTGATATATCATTGACTTCAATAGTCCCACTGGTTAAAAAGATATTTCATAAAATAAGTAAATCTGCTCTCCTGTAAAATTTAGATTTTACGATTACCGGGTTGTTGCTTGGGAGCATCGAATTATAGGTACTAAGTTTCATCGTAATGGAACCGGTAGTATTTGCGTGATGCCTGAACAAACAGACAAAATTTTTTTTAATCGCATTTTTGTGTTGGGTGTCGGTCTAGTAACACCCCCTGCCATTTATTTTTTTGATATTTTCAATGAACAGAGAATTTTCACTTCTACAGATTTATTATAAGTATAGATAAGGGGGTATATCTTTAGGTGGCGGTTCACGTAAGTTGGTTGACGACATTTAGTACCGTAATGGTCAACCATTTTTCAACATGATAAAATTAATAATTCTGTGATAAATACGTCTGATTCGGACTCTTCTAACGAATCATCCATGTCTAATACAGACGACGGATTAGAATAGAAAATTAAACAAATAAAATGTTTTATAACCCCGAAACTTAATTTACTAAACTGCTTCGGTGGCGTAGTCGGTAGTGCATCGGTTTTCGACTCCGGAGTCTCGGGTTTCGATTCCCGGGTCAAATCAAAAATTTGTGTGCTCCACAAATGTTTGTTTCGGAGTTTTCTATGTATTTAGAAATATATAAGTATGTTTATCAGTTGTCTAGATCAAGTAGCACAAGCTTATAACTTAGTTTGGGCTAGATGACGTTGTATGAGAATGTCCAAAAAAAAAATCTTTATCTTTTTTTTCTTGGTTCTCTGTTACAGATCTCCATGTGTCGGGCGATGAAGTGTGGGTGGTAGCGAACCAACTGCCAAGATTCGTATACTCGAGGCTGGACACCAACCAAATTAACTTCTATATTTATCGGTAAGTAAAAAAAAAATTAAAAAAAGAACATTTTCAATCTTCCCGATGTAACACGTCAAATATTGACAGAAAACCCAACTTCAAATTCCAAATATTTCCAAATAATTGTCGGAGTGGGACCTAATTGAAATGGGACCACTCAGAAATAAGTAGCTTACATTTAAACAAGTTAAAAATATGGCAAAAATTTGCCATATATTTTAGAGTTTTCGAAAGTTTTTTTCATAAAATCTAATAAATGTCACATGACATGAAGTTCAACATCATTTTATAGCTCTTTAACCATGCTGAGTCGATTGCAGCTAACCGTTCTCGATTTGACCTCGTTTTGACCTTGACCTTGAGATCAGAGGTCAAAGGCCAAGTTCATTTTGCGGGCTTACGACTATGCTAAGTCGATTGGCGTTTACACTGAGTCTCTAGCTCTTACTGTTCTCGAGTTGAAAGTTGTTCACGGACGGACATTGCTGTTGTATGAGATTTTCGTTTCGAAAACTCTAAAACTGTTTTCAAGTTTAACCCGGTGGAAAGATATGAGATGAGCCTAGTACTTACTTACGTAACGAACATAAAAAAACATGTGGAATTAAGAACCCAAGTCGATTAAAAATATGATGCAATTTTAATGTGTTATTGGTACAAACATTCAAAACTAGATGACGTTGCTTTTAAATTTCCATTGAAAATAAGTGACGTAGTCAGTTGAACTCAATCTATGTGTGATTGCTACACAGAGGTCGCGAGTTCAATCATCCGTTTCCGATAATAATATAATTCTTACTCACCGTCAACTAGCCCAAATGAAGCTAAGCTAGTCTAGGTCCGATAAAAGCCTTAACTTTTGTTTTGTACAAACATTTTGTGGATCACACAAATATTCGTTTTGACTGAATCGAACCCAAGAATCCGGCGTCGCGGTCGCCACCGAAACAGTCAAACAACATTTATTTATTTTATTTCATACATACATCAGTAATTACAGGTAGGTACTTATCCAAATGTGGCAGTGTAGTGATATTAATATATTCTAAAAAATTACGTACTTTAAACAATCTTACAAAATAATGTCTCAATAAATAAATAAATTCAATAAATCCCTGCCTAATTTAAAATAATAAATCAATAAGAAATCTCAAAATAATAATCCACTAAAATAATAATCAATAATAACTAAAAAATCAATAAAACGATAATTTAAAACAAAAATTCAATAAATAATAATAATGCTTAAAAATAATCATTAACAATAATTGAGTAATATTATCTAATAATTAAATACAATAATAATTCATTTAAAATTTGTTCAGTAAAAGATCACACACAAAAACAAATCTACTTTTTTGAAACTATTCGTTCCCAAATACAAAACCTACTATTTCTAAATTTTTGACATATAAGTAAGTTCTTCTTCTTTTTTTAAAAAATGTGGCTCCATCGAAGTTCATCTATGATTTCGCCAATGTCAAGGTAATGCTTGATTAGTCGATACGGACACGGATAGCACAGAAGAACTAGTTACCTAACTAGCTCCAGGTGCCAGGACAAGAAACGTTGTTCGGTACCTATGTGTGTGTCTGGGAACAGGATGTTTGCGGAGCGCCAGAGGTATCGGGTAACTTAAAAAGCTACCAGCCACGTGCTCAGCAAAAATCGAACTCCATATAAAGATTTATAGCACTACACAAATAATCCTATCTTGGTGAATTCACCCAAACAAGTAAATACGTCAATTCTGTCTGACACTTTGTTGAGTGTCCGTAAGGCTTAGTTTGCTAAGTTTGATACTAGATGGCGGTGCAATAAACTTTCTAACATATTTATTTATTAATTTCAGAGCAAAGGTTCAAGATTTGATCGCCGGTACAGCCTGCGCTCAACAGGGATACCAAAACACGCCATATAGGCCGAACAAGCCGGCGCGAGGTTATTATTAATGACCAATATTTAAAAATAAAACGCTCGTATGATGCTCAGTTTTCCCGCGTTTTCTCCTTCCTAGCTCCCACGGATAAAAATATAATAAGTTGTCTATGTGTCATTCAGAAAGAATAGATTTATCCCGGTAATGTGTTCCTGTGGGAATTGGGAAAGAGCCAACTTTTTCTTACGGAACCACGAGCTTCGGCTAGTTGAAATGAAAATGAATTAATTTTGATATAAATAAAAAGTATGCCATTTTGTTTTTGGTTGTCTTTATTTCAATCTGTCCTAAAAGATCTATAATATGGACGTCTATGAACGGTTAACCTCCTGCCATATATACCTGCGTAGTATAGGCATAGAAAGGAATAGTATGTAAGTACTCAAATCTCAATTCTCTCTGTTATTTATCTCCTGGGTACATACAATGTTAAAAATTTAATAAAAGTACCCAGGTATTGCCACTTAAATGTACCCACGTTTCAAAATAAAGAGCTTTTAAAGATGATTTCAGAATATTATAACAATAGTATGAAAGTAAGTCTCCGAAACTACAAGGTAAATATAAATTAATAATTTATTATCTAATATAAAAACCCGACTTTTTTTATTATTACCTAAATTATTGAGCGGAGCGTGTAGTACACGGGCCGTAAAACATTGAAAAATATTGATTAACAGCAAGCTCATTTTTCGTAAGTAGCTTTATTTTACCGAGTCTCCCACATATATCTCAAAAAGAAATCTCAAATCAGGTAGCTAACAGAGTTATCCAGTTAAAATATTCGGAACAAAATTGTAAGGTTGCATTAATTTGTATAGAGCTGCAAAGTGGTGCAGATATTAAGTACATCATTATAAATCAAATATCAAAAGTTCCCATCGATCCGACTTGTGCTAAAAAACTTATTCAAGGTTGAAAAGTTAAAAAATTTCGGTTTTTTGGATTTTTCTCGTAAACAGTGAATTATATCAAAAATTGGTTTTGTACAAAATTGTAGATAATAAAATAACCTACAAATAAGTCCTCACAACTTTTTACCTAGGAATTACCATTTCTGAGAGATTGCGGTTATTAACGTCCAACAAGCTATAGTCTACACGCAATGCTGGTCCGCTCCTATTAACTCTGTCGTGATGTTATATAGCCTATGTTACTCGCTAAAAATGTATCTTTAAATTACCGAAAGAAATTTTAAAATCGCTGCAGTAGTTTCTGTGTCACGTTGTCCCGTACAAACTATGTCCCCCCTTTTTCACCCCTTTAGGAGTAGAATTTTGGAAAATCCTTTCTTATCGGAAACAAAGGTATTGTTTTTAATATAGGTTCTCCAAATTGACGCCGTCCGCTAAGCCGTGGCGACAACTAGCGACTGTGGACGACTCTCTATATATATCTAATGTAGTTTAGTACTAGTTATTCTTCGTGGAAAGGGTGTACGTGGCTGGTAGCTGACTAGGAAAGAATGTGGACTATTGACTATCACTATTGCAAATTACAAAAGACCGCTGCTGCCTACGTCTATTGCCAAGCGCCTCTGGATAACACTAGGGAGATTTTTTAAGGAAATGAGCTACCACAAGTACTGATTTGATGATCCCCAAAACGTAATATATTGAATTACCTATTTTAAACCATAACCAGTAACGCCACCTAGTTTAAAAAATTCAACTAACACGACAGGCCTGTTTTGATGTTCTGGATGGGTATGTAAAGGGTTAAGAAGAGATAGGTAAGGTTCAACGCGAGCAGGTGGCCGGTTCCTCGTGCATGTGTTGCCACTCCCTTTGACTCGCGTTAAAGAGGCGACAAAATCCGGCGGGGCAAGTAACGTGTCCCCACACGATGATCCTCGCCATTTCCCTCACTATAACTCACTATATTCGACGAGCGTGTGGACGCAGGTTAAAATAACAATCACTTTGTTTCGTACTAATAATAAGTACCTACTTTATTTTATTTAAGTATGTAATCAAATAAATCCAAATTATTAAGCCTTTTTTTTTTTAAACGTGGCTCCATCGATGTTCATCGACGATTTCGCCAATGTCAAGGCTTGATTTTTCCCGCACAGAAGAACTAGTTACTCTGAACTAGTTCTAGGTGCGCGACAAGGAAACGTTGTTCGGTATTGCGATTGAGCGTTTGGGCCTGGATTTTTGCACAGCGCCAAAAGTAACCTAAAAGGTTACCATCCACGCGCTGCGCAAAAATCCAAGTCCAAATTATAAAGTCAGATTCTTAATGAAAAAGCCGTATTTTGGCTGTTTCTTAAGATGCGATTACACGGGCAATTTTTATAGCAATAATTGCTGGGCAACTCGAATTGATCAATGTTTTTTTGTTTGAAGCAATATTTTCTGGCAATTCAATATGCTAAACAAAGATTGTTTTCGCATTGTGTTATTAACTTGACGTCACAATCGACTATGTTGTACATAATTGAGCAATTTTTATTGCCCGTATTGCCCGTTAGTAAATCAAACCTTAGTTTTTATTTTTTATTGAAAGCATTAATTTTCTATGAAAAAAGCTATATGTCAAAACACCATTTTAGTCCCCCAAATCATTCTGCAAGGTGTAAAAAGTTGTTTTAAGCAACAGCCTATTTGTACTCATTTAAAAAAACATCCTACTATTAACATTCTGGGAACCTTCCCAGTCAGCAATGACGCGGAGGATTTTTTAAACGATATTTTGTAATGTAAATATTTTTAGTATATAATTAATATTGTAATTCTTATTGTAAATAATATCTAGTAAGTAGGCATCTTACATATTTTTAATTAGAGGCTTACTTGGCGTAATTTTTTTGGCAGAATGAAATTGAAAAAAATAATAGATAAGTATAATAGATCGTATGTCATTTGTAAAAACGCAAAGTTCAAACGCAATTATTTAACTTGGCACATACATACCTAAACATCTTCTGTGCCAGTGTATTTTAACACGTATAGTATGCGGTCCGACAGATTCGAGAATGGTTTAGTGTTTAGATTTACAATTGGACTCGGTAGGTGGCGCTAAAGTGGCGGTAAAATTCCACCGAGAAAGCAGCGCCACCTACCGGATCTAATTGTAAATCTAAACCACCTTGGAATCTTCCAAAACACACACTATGAATTGCATTAAAATTCTGCCATTTAGAAGTTCAGTAACACGGGCCGATTTGGCTAATTTTGGTCTTAAAATATTTACAGAAATTCAAGGAAAGCTGTTATTAATTTGAGCTATGTATATTACGTCCCATCATAACATGTATAATATTATAGTTGCTGTGTGTGGTCACCCGACGATTAATATGGAAAGTTATAATGAGATATGTACATATATATTGTGCTATAATAAATCGCGTGGTTAAAAAAAATACTGATTGAGCAGCAAAACCTACTGAAGTCTTAGGGCAATCCAACTTGGATAGGTTAGGTTTGCTTAGAATTTTTAAATTAATAGCTATACGTCACAAACTAGAATTTGTTGCGCAATCAGTATTTTTGATTGAGAAAGGGATTTTTTTTGTACATAATCGGATTTTCGATTAGCAGTTAAATACTACAATTTCTTGTAATTATTTTACAAATTAATGTAAACAATATTACAGTCATCAAGCTAATACTAAAAGATCATTTGATTTTTGTCCAAAAATGACCTTAACACCAATCATCATCTAGGTATTCCCACTGTTCTTGAGGACTTATTGATGAGTTGGTCCAGACAGGATCATGTAGACCATTATAAGTATATTTTAAAACAGCAACTTTCTTCGGCATAGCAACAAACACCGAATGACCTTTGGGGTTCTCTACAACGTCTATATCTAATATCGGACAAGTCGACAGTACAGGTATATCACACCGCTCCATGAAATTAATCTGTTTTAATGGAACAGAGTTAAATAAATCAATTTCACCATTTTTATACGGGCGATAAAATATAGTAAGTATACCACTGTTTGTTCCTACAAAGAAAACGTGTCCGTATGGCCGTATTTTGATTATATCTCGCATCGGTCCGTCAGGTATACGGTGTCTAAGTACATACATCCATTGAAAGTATACTCGCCAATCGAGATCCACTAAAAAGTTGTAACGATGTAACACATTTAATAAGTTGCTGTCGTTTGTGATTGCTTCTTTGAAAATTCTGTCCTTATTGTTGACCATTGAGTAAATGTTACGGTTATGCGTTAATATATTTAAACAGTTATTGGTATAACCCAGACATAAAATACCATTGTTTTGGTCAGCTTTCCAAATTAATTGGCTCGTTATATCACGACCCATAGTTACGTCAGAGTGATAAACTTCTTCATAAGTAGTAACATAGTACAATTCGTGGGACGTCAAATAATACATTTTAACATTATCAAACGTTGTTTGTGGGGAATCTGGTTCGTAAAATATTTTTCGAATAACATACAATTGAAGTTGATAGCTTTGTATAACTAAAAAGGACTCTCGTTCTGCATAACCAGCATAGTCTCCAGTTATACGACTTCGTATATATGACGGAATATTTTTTAACGTTTCACAGTCATAATATTCTATTGCACATTTTTTATGGATACCTATAACTCCTTCATGTAAAGCTTCCAATTTACAAATTTCTTCAGATAAAATCGAAGCAGAAGCAAATTCATCTATTTCTTCTACCGCTTCAGTTAGCTTAGACCATAAACATAGTGATCTGTACAAATTGTAAAAATCAAGATTACGAGCCTTACATTTAGCTGGCCAATAACAATCGCTGAATTCCCTGTCCAATGCGTCAATCCAGAAGTGCGGATTGTCGCCTAGTCTATCAACGACTAACTTCCATCTAAAGCATACTCTGCGACATTTCATTATTTCCTTTTTAGGTAAAAAGTTAAATATATGATACAAAATCTCAGTGGGTACTATGTCCATATATTCGACAACTCTTGATTCGTCTGTCATTTTAGATTAATTATGAGTACAGCTGTTTTGGGGGAATCATTGGCGTTTTATTTTAAGTTTTACGTTGGTGGCATCCTGTTTTGTTTATATTTATCCCATATTATTATTTTATATAAAAAAATGTACTTTTGACCTTTTTCTGACAGGACACTAATGGATGACAGACAGTGACAACTGACTGACAATACTAAAATATATTTTATTTTTTAATTCGTCAATTGGGACAGGCGAGTCTAGTCCGAGGGCAATCGCGGCAAAACTTTTTAAATGATTGAAACAAGTCTTTTAAGCTCAGAAATTATTCATTCTCTGATTTATAAGTTACTCGTAGATACAAGTCTTTATATCTATTTTATTTCTTTATTGGTTGGTTGGTATTGGCTAGGCTCCACACAAACAAAAACAATAATCTGTCAGTCTGTGTCTAGTGACGTGTGTATAATGGTAGACATAAAAGTATTGGAAAATTAAAATCACTATGGTAGAACGAAAACGACAACATAACGAAAACGAAAATAACTACATCAGACTTCGAGGTCGCTAACGAATTTGAAAATTTTTTCTCCCGAATTCCTGTAGATTTGACTAAAACCCTAGGCTCTTCAACCCCCATTGCAGAATCTTTGTTAAAAGCAAACGTTCCTTGTTGTTACGTTATATTTAAATTCAGTAAAGTTAACATAAACACTATCTTAAAAACTTTTAAATCTTTAAATATCAAGAAAACAGCTGACCTCTGGGGCATCTCTGTGTATTTAGTAAATTCTTTTATTGAAATGGTTGCTCCTGAACTAGTAATAATATTTAATAATTGTGTTGATAGTGGTGTGTTCCCTGATTTAATGAAATCTAGTAAATTAATTCCCCTGTTTAAATCGGGTAGTACTTCAGATCCGTCCAATTTCCGTCCCATTTCTGTACTACCTACATTTAGTAAAATTTTTGAAAAAATTATGCTTAATCAAATGCAAAATCACTTTAACGTTAATAAACTATTACATACAAAACAATTCGGTTTCACTCGTGGTCGGTCCACCACTGATGCCGGAATTAAATTATTATAGTGTATATACAGGGCCTGGGATGAGTCATATGATGCTTATGGTGTATTCTGTGACTTATCTAAGGCCTTCGATTGCGTTCAGCACCAGACTTTAATTAAGAAACTTGATCATTACGGAATCCGGGGGACGGCCTTGAATTTCGTCAATTCTTACTTAAGTGATAGGGTCCAGAAAGTAGTGATCAATGGTAAACAGTCACCTGGTTCTCCTGTAGCAATGGGGGTACCGCAGGGTTCAATTTTGGGACCTTTTATTTTTCTAGTATATATTAATGATCTCCCTCACCTCATAAGAGACGACCACGAGGTAGTTTTGTTTGCTGATGACACTTCTTTAATATTTAAAGTTAAACGTGGACAGCGCGAACTTGACGATGTAAACATTGCCCTCTCTAGGATAGTCCACTGGTTTTGTGCTAATAATTTATTATTAAATGAAAATAAAACTAAATGTGTAAGATTCACCTTACCTAATGTAAGACTTGTTAAAACCAGTGTTAAGGTTAGGGATGATATAATAGAATTGGTCGATGACACTGTCTTTCTGGGCATAACGTTAGACTCGAAATTGCAATGGGGGCCTCATATCGGGAAAATTTCGGCCAGGCTTAGTTCAGCAGCCTATGCTGTCAAAAAGATCCGACAACTTACAGACATTAAAACGGCGCGTCTTGTCTACTTCAGCTACTTCCACAGTATCATGACATATGGCATACTACTGTGGGGTAACGGTGCCGATATTGAATGCATCTTTGTGTTGCAGAAGAGGGCTATCCGGACTATCTATGGAATGGGGTCTCGGGAGTCATTAAGAGATAAGTTTAAGCATATTAACATCCTTACAGTGTATTCACAGTATATTTATGAAATTTTATTGTATACCCACAAGAACAAAAGTAAATTTGTGAAAAATAGTGATAATCATAATCTAAACTTAAGAAATAAGGATAAACTGGCTGTTCCTAAATTTAGGCTTCATAACGTGAGTAATTCTTTTGCGGGGAACTTTATTCGAATGTACAATACATTGCCAAACGAAATAGCAAATTTATCTGTCAATAAATTTAAAAAACTAATAAAAAGTAAATTATGCCATAAAGCTTATTATAGTATTAATGATTTCTTAGATGACAAGGCGGCCTGGTTGTAACAACGTAACGAATTGCTCCTTTCTAAATAACTCTGTATTAGATTTAAGATGAAATATTTTGAAAAAAGCCGAGCTGAGTTTCTTGAGGGCTCTTCTCAGTCTCGTTGCATTTTGGAACCCTCGGTAGAGTCACACCAACTTCTGACGAATCTAAATAATTTTCTGAAAATTTCAAAGATAATAAACGTTATTTTATTTTATTTTATTTTATTTTACGAACTTGAAGAACTAATAGTAGAATGTGTGAGAGTGCGCACTGTACTCTAAGAACAAACTTGCGGAGATTATCAAAATAATGTATTGAAAGAGCAGCTTTGGCGCAAAATAGGCGCTCATATAAATTTATCACGTACGTGTTTCATACACTATTGTCTTCATTATTGTCTAATACATCATTCTGGGAACTTTTATACGGTATTTTATGTTATGTATAGTCCCATTATCCCTGACCTCATATTATTTGCACACATTTCACCAATTGATTGAATGGTCCCACATAATTGCAGCTAACTACAGCGGTTACAGTGTCTTCTTCTCTCTTCAGTATTATCTATCTCCTATATACGAGGGTGGATTGAAAAGTAATCGGCCTAACTAAGAAAATAAAAATAAAATAAAAATTTTAAAACGGGGTGAATAGAAACAATCCGAACTTTCAAACCGACTTTAGGAATATAAATTCTAAGTTTAGGTCAATAAAGCTGCTTTCATTGTGGGAGTCTTATGTTATATTACAACCTAATTAAATTTTAATGGCAAATTATTATTGAGCAAAGCGAGCCGAAGGCGAGCGGAGCTCTCAACGGGTGACTCAAATTATTTTTCAAACAATTTGTGTTAAATTGTTTCTCGGTGAATACTCGGCCGATTTCAGATTTTCTTGCACTCATCAATAGCTTACAGAATTACCCAGGTTATTACGATGCCAGAATTTTAAATTTAAACTCGCTTCGCTCAAATATATGCTGCAGCGTAACGGTACGTTTCGCGACTGCGGCGACCTAGTCTACTTAGGAGAAAAAGACAAAAAACTGGTCAATTTCTATTTCTATTGTGCCCGGAAAACAACTTATGGGGTTAAGCGCTGTTCACATCATTCGGACAAGCCATAGGCTATACTGTCAAAGACTATAGAATTTTCGATCCAGTGTAGGGAATTCCATTGTTCCGTTCACACCTGTCGGACAACTTTAGACCGAATGACTTGTAGTCTATGGAAGTCCGATGGCGAACGCGGTAAAACTTTTTAAATGATTGAAACAAGTCTTTTAAGCCCAGAAATCATTCATTCTATGATTTATAAGTTAGGTACAAGTCTTTATGTCCATTTTATTTCTTTATTGGTTGGTTGGTATTGGCTAGGCTCCACACAATCAAAAACAATAATCTGTCAGTCAGTATCCAGTGACGTATGTAGAATTGTAGACAGATAAAAGTATTGAAAAATTAAAATCATTATGCTAGATGCCGAACTCGAAGAACTATTAGTAGAATGTGTGATACAGCGCACTGTACTCTACAACCAAACATGCGGAGATTGTAAAATAATGCATTGAAAGAGCAGCTTTGGCGTGAAATAGGCGCTCATACAAATTTATTTATTTATAAATTTGTACATAGTAGTCTGTTGTGAAAGTATAGAATACATACATTATTTTCCAGCATCAGAAATTAGAGAGATTAATGTGACAATGCGCCAGCATTCTGAGCATTCGTTCAACGTGGTGCCTTTGCATGCATAGTGCCACTAATTGTACTGTGTTTTCTTTCTCACTGTTGTAAATTAATCGATAATAATGGAATAATGTATTTTTTAATCCGCTGCTCTGGGCCGCGGCCGCACCTATGTCCATTGCCAAGCGCCTCCGGTAGACACTGAAAGAACCTTGCGGCGGACCTTGGCCACCTGTGTGGCCACTGCGTTGTGGTGGGGTGTAACCACGCATCTTTTGGGTCGGGTTTTATCCCGCGTCGGTGAGTGAAGGCATGCGTGGGGTGAAGTCTCACATCACTCAGCCCTTCTAGCCTGCTTCTGTAAGAACGGTGGGTTACTAATCCATCGTCCTCAGGCCCGGATCATTGAGGTCCTGGGCGTAGTCACGTCTGCGATGCCCTCGCCGCACACTTCGAAACTCAGCGGGGAGGATACGCTCCCTCACCCTACCAGCCACCTCCTTCACGAGCACGACCTGCTCGCAGAAGGAAACGGCCGCGTTCCACTGGCTCTCGCTAGAGACCATGGCTTGTAGTATGGTCTCCAGCGAGAGAGTATCTACGCCCAGGCCCACAACGAGGTCCCAGCGCTGAGCATTCCACCAACGCGTGGAATGCCTTATCTTCGCCGGAAGCCTCGCAGTGTTGACACGCAGGTGTGACCTTACGATGCATGCGATGGAATAATGTATGGACGCTCATACACTACTACGTCTTCTAATACCACATTCTGGGAACTTTTGTACGGTTTTTTAATAACATTAATATATATTATATGTATATTAATGTTATTAAAGTATAGTCTCATTATCCCTGACGTCATGTTATTGGCCCACATTTCACCAACTGATTGATTGGTCCCACATAATAGGACTATTGCAGCTAACTACAGCGGTTATCTCTCTTCAGTATTATCTATCTCCTCTACATCTCTAAGGTCTGATGGAAGAAAAGCCATTACTGGCTTAAGCACGCCTTTGTACATATTGTTATTGTTTGTTGTGTTTTGTAAATTTGTACAATTAAGAATAAAAAATCTAGTACTTACCTAGTTTTTATGTTAGTCGTAGTCTTATCCGTTCATCTGTAGGTGTTTTGGGCATTAACATTAACATTAACGTATCAAATATTGGATGGAAACAGGCGTTACCTGGCGAAAATCCATGACAAAGCAATGGTAAGTAAGATGTTAAAAACTTTTAAAATATTTTTTCGCAGAGTTTTCGCAGAGCATTATTTTTTCGCAGAGTTAAAAGACAATAAAACGTCGACAATTGTTTCGCGTACTGAACTCAGTACACCCTAGAATTGATTTCTCATTAGAAGAAGAATCAGAGTATACCCTTTTACAACTTTTTAGACCTATCAATTTCTAGGAGGAGTGGGGTTCATGAGTTCAGAATATACAGGAAACCTACATGTACAGATACAGTTATTCCTTACTCTTCCAATCACCCATGGTAACACAAGATGGCAGCTTTCCACAGCTTATTGAGCAGGTTATTGGCCGTACCGTTGAATCCACAGGCATATGACAAAGAACTTAACATTATTTGTCATATAGCGCACTGTAACGGCTATAACGTAGGAATGGTCTACTCATTAAAACAATGGTAAGTAAAAAATTTTTTAAGAAAAAACTTTTTAGCATTAATTAATAGCATTAATTTTTCGCAGAATCAAAAGGACAACAAAACGACGACAATTGTTTCGCCTCTAAACGAGGCATTATCAAGACTGTCTCAGAGAGAACAGCTCTCAGCTCAGGTCTACTCATTGTTAAATAAGAAACGTAGAAATGTTAGCTTTCGTTTATTAGGTCCGTCTCAGGATCAACCTAGGAAGTACACTGCGTGTTTGCCGTTCGTGGGTTCCATTTCGCTGAGTGTAGCTAAGATCATGAGGGATAACAACATATTTACAGCTTTTAGAACCCAGAACACCTTGAGGGAGTTGTGTAATGGCAAAGATTTGGTTTCGGTTTCACACAGGTCAGGAGTTTATTTGATGAGTTGCGATGGTTGTGATATGCAGTATGTGGGGCAGACTGGCAGGTCCTTCGAGGTCAGATACAGAGAGCATTTATCGGCTTTCCGCAACGGTTGTCCTGACAGATCCCTTTTCGCGAGACATCTCCTTGATACTGGCCATTCCTTAAACAATAATAACACCCTTAAAGTTTTACGTTTATGTGAGAAAGGGTTCAAGTTAAGTGTCTGGGAGAGGTTGGAAATAGTTAGGAGGGATGAGGACACCTTACTCAACGAACAAACAGTTTTTCATACATCTCCTTTACTTAATTTGTTTGTGAACAGACAGACACGGTAGTTGTTTGTTGGTTTGTGTGTGGCATTTTGTAATTGCTATGTATTAAAGAGTAATGTTTTATATCATTGAATACCTATTTATCGAATCTCGTTAGCATAACTTGTAGTTTCTACCCACGTTAGTTATTGTGACAAATCCTGCATATACAACGTGTTTCATATTAGTGTGGTCATATTTGACCCTCGTTACACATGCGCGTTGAGTTAACTATACGCACGGACAAAATTGCAAATACAAGTTTAGTTAAAACTTTTAAGGTGTCATGTAAATTTAATTGATTTGTTCATTTAATCGATATTTTATAAACCCAACACTACCAAGGGTCAAATTTATTCGTAAGGTTCAGTCCTCTTCGATGAATCGTAAACAACTCTTATTTCATATGCTCCTGGTACAGAATACTATTTTGTAGTAATGATAGGTTGTGGACTTTAAAACAACAAAAACTAACCGATTTCATTGTGCATGTCATCCTGGTAGATAGGTAGGTACCGTGTTCCACAATAAACACAACTAACTCACTAATATCACGATACTTAGATAAACATTATTGAATTTAATAAAAAATACACTTCCTACCTCTAATAAACACAAAACTAAAAAGTAGGTACTAAAGTAACGGCTCGAAATGTTCGCCGCCTTAATCAATGCACAGTTGGGTCCGTCGCATCATGCTGGCAGTTACATTACACAGCATGTCTGGAGTTACACTGCTAAATGCATCAAATATTTTAGACTCCATATCTTCACGCGTGAGACATACCGCACTGTACACTTTGTTTTTGACATAGCCCCACAAAAAAAAGTCAAGTGGTGTGAGATCCGGTGACCTCGGAGGCCAAGGTATGGGACCACCACGTCCGATCCACTGGTTAAACCGCTCATCTAAATACGCCCGTACATCTCTCGCATAATGTGCTGGCGCCCCGTCTTGCTGGTACATCATATTTGTGTACAATGTTACAGGCAAGTTTTCAAGGTCCATAAAATACGGTTCGCGAAACTAGGGGATCGTTGTGCTTCCTCTCGGTACCACTGGCAAAAGTTGAGACGTGGTACGAAATCAGCCGGTGTCAGTTCTTGGGTGTGCCTGAAGTGGTACGGATGTTGACCATCTGCTTTTAGCACGCGCCATACTCTCAAATGATTCATTCCCAGAACAATTCCAGCGCGGCGCGTACTTGTTCTGGGATTGGATTGAAAATGCTCGAGAATACTTTCTTCTTGCTCTGGTGGTACAACAGATGGTCTGCCTTCTGAGCGGGAACCACGGAAAGAACCAGTGTCATGTAAACGGTTCACCATTTTTCGGAAGCACTCCACAGATGGTAACCGCCGCCGTTCACCTTCGAGTCTATTGTCCACAAATCTTTCTCGATAAAGGCGACGAGCTTCACGCAGACTGCCATCGGCTGCCCCGACGCAAAGTATCATTTCATAATATTCACTATTACTTAAATACGCCATGATCGATTAACACAGATTACTACGTACGCCTAATATCAAAGTTTACTTGCAACTGAAAAGAAATTAGATAGTTGTAAGTGTTGCCCAAGTGCAATGTCTTATTTCCTTGAATTACGTCGTAATTTTGGTAAAAATCTAATAAAAGTACCAAGTAGGTACTTAGTTTTATTTATGAAAAAAAGCTAGTAGGTACCTAGTATAAAATAATTTAAGAGATAAATAATAACATAATTATTATTTACCATAAACACAGGATATTTCCCTAAGACCTATGAAATAAAATAAAATTGTTGAATGCCAGCGCGGCGTCGCTCGCATGATAGTATGCATGTAAATACATTTCGAAACCTACTTAAACCCATTTAAAAAAAAACCGCTTCAAGATCCGTTGCGTAGTTTTCAAGAACTAAACATACATTAGAACAGACAGACGGAAAAAGCGACTTTCTTTATCCATGTAGTCTAAGATTAGTAATTTATTACCAATTGCTAAAATGAACAAATATCCAGCATAAAAAAAGCTAATAAAGTCCCCGTTTATGAAGAACATTGCGTTAACTTGCAACACCGGAATAATATGGGTTTTGCGGTAAAATTTACGTGTTGTGACGTGTACGTCTTTGATATATGCCGACATCGCTACTGATACCTAGTTTCTTCAAAGCGGCTCTAATCAAAAAAGTGGGCGGTTCTCTTTGTAATTTTTAGGGGTCCTTAAGATACATATTAGTGAAACTGACACCAACACCTCCTACTTTTTCTGATATCCTCGTTCAACCATACAAGTTGCCACTTTTAGCGATAATGTTTTATGAACTTTTATGCATCACATTATCATGACGAATCGAGAACCTAAGTACCTACTCTTTTTTAAAGTCGGTCAAAAATAACCAAACACCTTGCAGATCATTTACTTCATGGTAAATGAGTCGAAAGAGAGTTCACGATATGGTAGTGCAGTGACTGGCATCCACGATCTCTCTATCCCGAAACTGAATACCTACATACTACTATACCCACCAGCGTTCTCAACAGCTACAACATAAACTTCTACACAAACAGCAGTTGTATTTTAAATATCTGTGCGGAACCAATTTATAAAAAGTGTAAATTTAAGGAAGACAAGAACATAAATGTTTCTTCTCTTTTCTTCGACAGCAAATGCGTTGCTCCTGGTATTTGAGTAGGTTGACAACAAATTACGTGTGAGTTGTGACATTCACGACAATCACGTGATACATAAATTCATAGAAAAACTTCAAAAATAACTTTGAGTAGGCACTCTTTATTTTGACCCCAAGTTGTGATTCGGAAACTATTTTGTATGATAACTATTGATAAAGTAACTTTATCTGTTGGTTAAAATTTTGAGTAACAACGAGACTGTCCGAATCTATTTCACTGTTTGGCAAACCTACTTGAGGTCAAATCTAGAGTTCATTCTAATCATATGTTTATTTTGTAGTGCAGTCTTAGAGCTTCATTTCAATGAGCTATCGATAAAAAGGAAAATTTATCGACTACGTCATTATAAGTCAATATTTTATTAAATTAATTAAAGACCCCGCGCAATATATTATTTAGGCCCTACCCAATGCAACCTTGAGATATGACCACACTAATATGAAACACGTTGTATATCCCGATATTTACACATTCGTACTTAAAAGCAAATTTGTTCTGGCTTCGGATTTTGCTGTTCTCTCTGAGACAGTCTTGATAATGCCTCGTTTAGAGGCGAAACAATTGTCGACGTTTTATTGTCTTTTAACTCTGCGAAAAAATAATGCTATTATATTTTAAAAGTTTTTAACATCTTACTTACCATTGCTTTATTATCGTATCACTTAAATATTGGATAGAATCAGGCGTTACTTGGCGAAAATCCATGACAAAGCAATGGTAAGTAAAATATTCTTTTAAAAAATGTTTTAAACCTTTTTTAAACTTGTAATAGTATTTTTTCCGCAGAATTAAAAAAGACAACAAAACGTCGACAATTGACTTTTCTCTGTTTGATTGGCTGTTCTCTCTGAGACAGTCTTGATAATGCCTCGTGTAGAGGCGAAACAATTGTCGACGTTTTGTTGTCTTTTTTAATTCTGCGGAAAAAATGCTATTACAAGTTTAAAAAAGGTTTAAAACATTTTTTAAAAGAATATTTTACTTACCATTGCTGTATCACTTAAATTTCAAACATTTCTTCTCTGTTTCGTCTCTTTCATAGAATCTATGCAAGCGAAGATAGAACAGCGAAGGAATTTCCGAAATTTGAAGTAGAACCTATAAAATGAGCACTCGTTCGTTTGGTCTAAAAGTCTAAACCCACCTTTAAATACAAGAAGTTGTAGTTTGGGTGTTTTTATTCAGTAAATTGATTATTTACACATGTATGGAGGACAAATAAGGATTTTGGTCCATGCGACAGCTCCATATTCAGTGTATAACAATTTAGAAAAGCTTTTTTTTGAGATACCGAGCCAATTTTTATCCAACCACTAATTATTTAGGTTGGTCACACTCTTGAAGAACTTGGTCACACTGTTAGTTCACCCATTCATTCAATCGGTCCTGATCGGACAGTCCGATAGCCCGTTCACATCTGTCGGACAGAGTTTTCTTGTCTATGCGCGGACATCCGAACGATGTGTACAGCGCTTACAATAGAGAAAAGTGATAGGGTTGTCAAAAAATTTTATGTTAATTACGTCATTTCCTTGTACCTACTAAATAATTAAAATAAATATACTAGTTATATTTTAAAACATATTCCGATATCCTTAACATCTACGTTTTATACAGGCCATAAAATCATTTTAGAAGTCATGTAAAGCAAAAATATTACCATTGATCTCTTTCCTGTTTTTATTCAACTCCTTCGCGTTTCAATTCACCACTTTGGCGTTTCCATTCACCCCCTACTACATTTCTAATCACCCCTCAGTCGTATCACCTCGGAATTATGAAAAATCGAGGCATAAATATATTTTATATGAATTTGCACAAAACATGAACATATTTGAATAACTTACCTTTGCAATTTACGCACAATTGACCAAACAATAACATGAGCTAAAGTTTACCGACTAACCGAACTGAAACAAGTTTTTAGACGAAAGTTTAAAACACACAAATTCACTCTGGAAAAACGGGTACTATTTGACACTATTATTTGTTAAACCGTTGCTAACTTCAGGTGAATTGAATATTGCCAGCTTGCAATAAAAATGTTGCTAAATGTAAAAAAGATCTAAAATCCATCAGTTTTGTAGAATTGGCTTTAGTACAGGCTTAAAACAAAATTCCCAAGATTTTTTGTATTCACCCCATGAATTCTATTCACCCCGTTTTACGGTAATATATTTTTATTTTTCAACGTAATCACTATCAAGTTCAATGCACTTTTACCATCTTTCCTTCCAAGCATTTAGCCCGTTGAAAAAAAATAATTCTTCCTTAGAGTCAAAATGTGCGTCTACTGCTGCTTTGACCCCGTTATTTGTCAAAAATCTTTGACCTCCCAAGTGCTTTTTTAGGTTAGGGAACAGAAAAAAGTGTGAAGGTGCCAGATCAGGTGAATAAGGTGGATGCGGTAACAGTTCAAAGCCACAGTTGTGAATTACTGCCATTGATTGGACAGACGTGTGAACACGAGCGTTATCTTGATGAAACAGAACTTTTCTTCTGATCATTCCTGGACGTTTTTCTTTTATTTCCTTTCGTAAACGACGTAGTAAGGTGCAGTAATAGTCAGAGTTTTTAGTCTGACCACTTTCAAGATAATCAACCATAATCACACCCTTCGAGTCCCAGAATACTGAAGCCATCACCTTACTTGCCGACAAAATCGACTTAGCCTTTTTGGGGGGTGGTGAACCAGGTCTTTTCCACTGTTTTGATTGTTGTTTTGTTTCCGGTGTACAGTAATGAACCCATGTTTCATCCATAGTAACAAAACGATTCAAAAAATCACATTCATCAGCTTCAAATAACTCCAAAACAGTCGCGTGCAATAGTTAATCGCATTCTTTTTTGCTCAACTGAAAGCAGTCGCGGAACCCACCTCGCAGACACCTTGTGGAAACCCAACACGTTGACTATTATGTTTTGAGTACGTTCATGAGATGCCTATAATCCCGGCTATCTCTCTAATTTTCAATCTGCGGTCTCCCATAATTAAGTCGAGTATTTTTTTAACATTTTCGTCAGTAGTGGACGTCGAAGGACTTCCAGAGCGGGGTTCGTCTTTCACACTCTCTCTACCACGCTTGAATTCTGCTATCCATTTTTTGACAGATGAATATGAAAGAGCGCAATCCCCTAATGTACTGACCATACCATCATGGATGGCTTTTGATGACAGCTCCTTCTTATGGCGGTGCTTAGTGACGGCACGCTGCTCGATTTGCTCCATTTGCGAAAATGATGTCAGATTGCTTTGTTAATATAAATTTATAAAATTAAAACTAATTATCGCACACGTTTCAAACTTCACACAATTAACAGGTCTGAACTGAACTAAATAATGTGGGTAGATTTGATTTTTAGAACTAATGGGATCAGTGTTAGGCCGACTACTTTTCAATCCAATCTGCTGGAAGAAAAGCCATTACTGGCTTAAACCCGCCCTTGTACATATTATTGTTTGTTATGTGTTTTGTAAATTTGTACAATTAAGAATAAAAAGAAAAACTACTTACCTAGTTTTTATGTTAGTCGGAGCAGAGCCTTATCTGTTCATCTGTAGGTGTTTTGGGCACTCATTACCTTATCATTTAAATTTCGAACATTTATTCTCTGTTTCATCTCTTTCATAGAATCTATGCAACCAAAGATATAATAGCGAAGGAATTTGCGTAATTTGGAATTTTACGTAGAACCTACTACATACGTCACTGGACACTGACTGACAGATTATTGTTTTTGTTTGTGTGGAGCCTAGCCAATACCAACCAACCAATCTATACTTAATATTATAAAGCTGAAGAGTTGGTTTGTTTGGTTGAACGCGCTAATCTCAGAAAGTACTGGTCCGATTAGAAAAAATCTTCTTTAGTTATGTAATACCTTTATCCAGAATGGCTATAGGCTATATACCGTTACGCTACGACGAGTAGGAGCGGAGCAGCAATGATATATGTTACAAAAACGGGGGAAAATTATTTCTTTTGGGAGCTTCCGTGGCGTACGCTGCTTAAATGGTTAAAGTAACGTTAAAATTGTGTACTACGAATTTATTTGCCTTAAAAAGTTCTATAAAAAAGTCCGTAATTGCATATATCTACCTCTTAGGGTTAACGCACTACAACGTAATTTATAGCAATCAAAATTGATTCAAAACAATTCATGATTTGCGAAGCTATTTTTATGCTTACGATATTAATCCTTATCTAAACAAATACGCTATACGTCATAAGAATTTAATTTAGAACAAATTAGTCTTTTCCATCATTTGATTTCAACGAATATCTTAAGGCGGAGCTAGCCGCTACTTTGTCCATAGAAACTTCTGGAGTCCATACCTCATCTATTTGACAACCTACAAACAAATTTTAAAGTTTTATCGTCCTGCCTAATCATTAACTGTGTCGGTACGGTTTTAAAATTGTATAATTATGAACCATTAAAAAGATATAAGCCAATAAACATTAGCAATTTCTGCCTTATTTTTAATCAACTTTCTGTGTAAATAAGGGCTATAAGGAGTGTAAAATCTCAAAAACTAAAACCGTGACGACAAAATTTAACTCTCGACGAGTTCTGAAAACTTTATTCTAAATCGATACATGCAGTACTTTTTTCAGAATACACTTTTTATCAAAAGGCCTTTCGTGAATTTCTACACACCCGTTTTACGATGAATTATCGCTACTTCGCATTCACACGATTCTCCCCCGTGCGGTGCGGGGGGTGCGGTCGGAGGAACACTCACACGCACATATGTGCAATTGTGTTATTTTACTACTCACGCTCAAATTATTTCTAATAGAGTTCAGTTTGCTGCTGCGGCTTCTTTAGCTCGTTTGTATTTTGACTCTCGCTGCGTTATTATTAGTTATTTACGTAAACTACTACGCGGCGGACTATGGCCATCTGTGCGCGTGGGGTACTTACCCTAATATAACTAGGAACATTTCTCTAGCAGAAAACCTGTGACTAGTGGTGTCTTGGTCAGTGGGTAGACCGCTCTTCCTGGAAAGGCAGTCACTGGTTCGTGTCCAGGCCAAGATCATAGTTATTGTGTTTCATATTGTAAAATTATATGAGAAAAAGTTAGCATAGGTAGGTACATGTTATTTATATATTCGTTATAATATATTATATTTATTACCTACCTTTTTTGTTATTTTTAACGTCCGCGCGGATGCGGCCGCTCGTACGACGTCCATTGGGCGTCTCTGGCAAACCAGAGTTTATTACCTACCTAGGTATTATTACACTAATTTTCGGGGTAGTGCGTGAGTAGGTAGTTAGGTACGTTCGCAATCGCATGGTAGGTATAAAGGTAAATGATATTCGGTAGGTACCTACATATTGAAGGGGATTAAGACTGCCCTGTACCGCTGTGCCCTGTAGGTGACGTGTGCGGCAGGTGCTTCATGTGGCCAGAACAACGCTGTAGAATTTGTGAAGGTAGCAGACATGCGGTGGGTAGCAGTGCCGGTGCGAAGGTATAGTGGGTCGGCAGGTGCGTCACGAACTGGGTGTAGTGGTAGCGGCAGTTTGAAAGAGGCAGTGGGAGAAACTGGTAAGATGCTGTCAATCTTCCCGGAAAGTTATCAGGTGCAGGTCAGACGGTGTTCGGTGGTGTGGTAGTTGGTAGTCAACCGAAATACTGGATGTATCATCAACACAGAATAGGTACCTAGGGTGGTACCTACCTAGTTTTGAAATAGTCAAACATCCATCTTCATAAACTTTTACATAAGCTTATTTATAATAGTACTTACCTAGTAGCACAGAATACTTAGCTATAGGTAATTAGTACCTAACTACCTACCAAATTCTGTACTAGGCGCTTTAGGTAGTATACCTACCCAGTGTAAGTTCAAAGTAAGTATAAAACCAGGTAATTACACAATAAATAGGTATAGTTAGGTTAGTAACATTTTTCTGTTGGATACATCCCGCGCGAGAGTGGTCAGGGAGGCCGCGCGCGGGCGGCACGCCTGGCTCGCTTCAATGAAATTGAACATGTGTGCGTGTGCTGTGTCGAGTGTGACATGAGCCTGCTATTAGTGGTGGTTAATATAGCATATAGCATCATAAAACATCATGCTATTTGTATATAGCATTTAGCAAATGCTATTATGGTTTTCTAATATTGCTAAATGCTATTTGCGATATCGTATGATGGGCTGTCACAGGTGCTGCGCGACGCCAGCCAATCGCGTGCGAATTTCATTTAGCATTGTTGTTGTATTGTAGCAAATTAGCATTTAGCATCTGGGAACGACGGGATTGCGCCACTCACTCCAGTCGTCGCATGCTCGTGATTGTTATCGGTCAAATGGCGGAACCTGGATGTACTCGGGGGTGACCTGGATGTACTCGGGGGTGACCTTGGGGTTCGTCGAGGATGACCTGGGTGTACTTAGAGGTGACCTGGATGTACTCGGGGGTGACCTGAATGTACTTAGGTATGACCTGGATGTACTCGGGGGTGACCTGGGTGTACTTAGGTATGACCTGGATGTACTCGGGGGTGACCTGGGTGTACTTAGGTATGACCTGGATGTACTCGGGGGTGACCTTGGGGATGGTCGAGGATGACCTGGGTGTACTTAGGTATGATCTGGATGTACTCGGGGGTGACCTGGATGTACTTAGGGGTAACCTGGATGTACTCGGGGGTGAACTGGATGTACTTAGGGGTGACCTTGGGGCTCGTCGAGGATGACCTGGGTGTACTTAGGGGTGACCTGGATGTACTCGGGGGTGACCTGGGTGTACTTAGGTATGACCTGGATGTACTCGGGGGTGACCTTGGGGGTGGTCGAGGATGACCTGGGTGTACTTAGGTATGACCTGGATGTACTCGGGGGTGACCTGGATATACTATTAGAACAAAAAAAATTGAAAATCGGACATACCATCGAAATATAATCATCGAAAAATTGATTTTCATACGTTTTGCAGTTAAAAGAAAGTTTGAACATTAAAAAATAAATCGTTGTCGTTCGAAAATTTAACACTTCGCTCAGTTTTTGCAACAGCAGCATGCATTGCATACTTAGTTATGTACCTATATAGCATGCTATCAGTCCGAGTCCGAGTTGCGAATTAACACACCAGTCGCCGCGCTTGAATGAAATGCACACATCGTGTTGCCGTACGCAGCCTGCTAAAAATAACACGAAAAATAGCATGCTAAAAAAAATAGCAAATAGCATTTAGCAAGTTTTTGCTTTATAGCAACTTTGAACATCACTACCTGCTATTATACGTGTGCGCGCATACGTCTGCACTGCTCATCGCTGATGCTGTTTCTTTCTTACACGCTGTGAGGTGAAACAGCATGCTCCCGAGCAATACCTATCAACGAGTTTGAGCCGCTAAATAGCGCAACCTTAAGAGATATTATAGATTTAGTCAAAAAGTACACTATTTTGAAGGCGGGCGACTACGTTGGAGAGTGCACTGCGCATGCGTGAGTGTAACGGAACCAGACTCCAACTTAAATTTCTTAGCGACAATGTGATGGGTGCTATAGTTTTGACTAGCCCAGCAGTTGGTCAAACGGTACTCATACCTAGAATACCAATGATACCTAATGATTTGCCTTTTAACTTCAAAAGGATACAATTTCCCGCTAAGGTATCTTTTGCCGTAACTATAAATAAAGCCCAGGGGCAAACATTTAAGCATGTTGGTATAGATTTACGTGAAGACTGCTTTTCACACGGACAGCTTTACGTTGCGTTATCTAGATCAGTTGCGGAGAAAACCAATATATTCTTTTACCGCCAGAAAAGCAAGCTAAAAATATTGTGTATGCAGAAGTACTTTGAATTTCTTCTTTACACCCTGCAACAATCCCATTACTGTATTATTTCTATTAAAATATCTAAACTAAAGTTGGAAAATAAATTTCTCCATACTTAGGTACCTACTCCATGAAACTGTATAAAACTTTTCAATTGTTTGTCTCATCTAAAGTAAAAGTAAAGTAAAAAACTCTTTATTCTACACCAGAAAAATATTTGAACTTCTATATATATACAATATTAATTAAAAGTCACTATTCAACGCAGACGAAGTTGCGGGCACAGCTAGTAAAGAAATAAAATGGATATAAAAACTTTTAACTAACTTATAAATCAGAGAATGAATGATTTCTGGGCTTAAAAGACTTGTTTCAATCATTCAAAAAGTTTTACCGCGATCGCCGTCGGACTTCCATAGACTACAAGTCATTCGGTCTAAAGCGCTGTACACATCGTTCGGATGTCCGCGCATAGACAAGAAAACTCTGTCCGACAGATGTGAACGGGCTATCGGACTGTCCAATCAGGACCGATTGAATGAATGGGTGAACAAACAGTGTGACCAAGTTCTTCAAGAGTGTGACCCACCTAAATAATTTGTTGTTGGATAAAAATTGGCTGGGGATCCCAAAAAAAAGCTTTTCTAAATTGTTATACACTGAATATGGAGTTGTCGCATGGACTAAAATCCTTATTTATCCTCCATACAGGTGTAAATAAACAATTTACTGAATAAAAACACCCAAACTCCAACTACTTGTATTTAAAGATGGGTTTAGACTTTTAGACCAAACGAACGAGTGCTCATTTTATCGGTACTAAGTAAAATTCCAAATTTTGGAAATTCCTTCGCTATTCTATCTTCGCTTGTATAGATTCTTTGAAAGTGGTGAAACAGAGAAGGAATGTTTGAAATTTAAGTGATACGTTAATTAGTGCCCAAAACACCTACAGATGAACGGATAAGGCTACGACTAACATAAAACCTAGGTAAGTACTAGTTTTTTTATTCTTAACCCTTGGCATGCCTGGTAGGGTCCCACAGACCCATCACTAAACATAAATTGCTGCAGTTCATTCAAATTTGAATTTTGTACGCAACCGTCTTTAGTAGTTGACCGTTATGAGTCTCTAGACGTCCGACACCCGCCATTTCCCGTCGGGGGCCGTGAGACCCTACAAGGCATACCGTGTAACATTTGGTCACCAGGCATGCCGAGTGTTAATTGTAGAAATTTACAAAACACATAACAAACAAGAACAATATGTACAAAGGCGTGCTTAAGCCAGTAATGGCTTTTAATGCTACGAGCCATGGTCTCTAGCGGGAGCCAGTGGAACGCGGCCGGTTATGCTCGTGAAGGAGGCGGCCGGTAGGGTGAGGGAGGGTATCTTCCCCGTTGATTTCCGAAGTGTGCGGTGGGGGTGCCGTAGACGTGACTACACCCAGGATCATCGACCTCAATGATCGGGGCCTGAGGCCGATGAATTAGCAACCCACCGTCCTTACAGAAGCAGGCTACAAGGGCTGCGTGAGCCCCACGCACGCCTTCACTCACCGACGCGGGATAAAACCCGACCCAAAAGATGCGTGGTAACACCCCACCACAACGCAGTGGCCACACAGGTGGCCAAGGTCCGCCGGGAGCCACTGGGAATTGTCTCAGTGTCTACCGGAGGCGCTTGGCAATGGACGTAGGTGCGGCCGCGGCCCAGGGCAGCGGATTAAAAACTACATTATTCCATTATAATCGATTAATTTACAACAGTGAGAAAGAACACACAGTACAAGTAGTGGCACTATGCATATAATATCACGTTGAACGAATGCTCAGAATGCTGGCGCATTGTCACATTAATCTCTCTAATTTCTGCTGCTGGAAAATAATGTAATTCTATACTGTCACAAAAGACTACTATGTACGCCAGTACGTGATAAATTTGTATGAACGCCTATTTCACGCCAAAACTGCTCTTTCAATGTATTATTTTTTATAATCTTCGCATGTTTGGTCGTATGTTCTTCGAGTTCGACATCTACCATAATGATTTAAATTTTTCAATACTTTTATCTTTCTACAATTCTTCATACGTCACTGGACACTGACTGACAGATTATTGTTTTTGATTGTGTGGAGCCTAGCAAATACTAACCAATCAATAAAGAAATAAAATGGACATAAAGACTTGTACCTAACTTATAAATCAGAGAATGAATGATTTCTGGGCTTAAAAGACTTGTTTCAATCATTTAAAAGTTTTACCGTGATCACCATCGGACTTCCATAGACTACAATTCATTCGGTCTAAAGTTGTCCGACAGGGGTGTGAACGGAACAATGCAATTCCCTTCACTGGATCCAGATTTCTATAGACTTTGACACTATAGTCTATGGTATGTCCGAACGATGTGAACAGCGCTTAAAGTTGTCCGACGGGTGCGAACGGAACAATGGAATTCTATACACTGGATCGAAATTTCTATAGTCTTTGTCTATGGTATGTCCGAAAGACTTCTAAATTTTTTTTTTCCGGTAATTCTGCTTCCTTTTTTTGCCACTTACATTTATTGAAAGAAAGCAGTAAATGCCAGCTCTGACAGCAATTTATTTGAACGGATTGGTATGATCGAAAGACTTAAGCCTGCCTATAATTGGGCGATGAGACAAAATAAATAGTTGTGGTTCCGTGTTGTCAATGTCACTTATTTAGTACACAATTTGTCCGTTTAATTTTGAACGGGATCAATGTAAACAAAACAATACTGAATACATACATTTTAAAAAAATCCGTAGTATTAGGTGTAAACTCTATGTACATAACTTAATTGATTAAAATAGTTGAGTAATAAAAACAAAATGTCGGCATTTAAACAGTTAAGGGATATAAGCATCGACTTTCAGCAACAAATACATGATAGCTGTAATGTACTATTTTCTGCACAAGTGTGTGAACCGTATGAAGATATGATTGCAAAGAAAATGAAAGATCTAACATTTATGAATGCTAAATTGAGACTTTTGAAAGCGAAACCCGTTGCATGTGAGTAATTGTTTGTGTCAAATAATTTTACAATATTAATAACAAAAAACTATAGCCTTAAGTTGGACTCGAATCAGCGACTGATCCCTTTTCAGGAGGAACGTTTTACCAACTGAGCAAGACACCACTAGCCCAAGACCTCTTATATTGCGATCATATTGTAAAATTATTTTAGAATAAAACCGGCCAAGGACGAGTCGGGCTCGCGCATAAAGGGTACCGTACAAAAACGTCAAAAAAATCATGTTTGTTGTATGGGAGCCCCCTTAAATATTTATTGAGCGGATCTCAATCTTAGGCTACAAGTGTAAATCGTTTGTGTGCCTACTCCTCCGAAACGGCTCGACCGATTTTGACCAAATTTGGCATGCTGGTCGACATCATACCCGAGAGTGCATATCTCTGAAATCATGAAAATAGAGCTGACTACGAAGGAATAATCACCGAAAAACCAGATGATTAAATGGTTGCCATGGAAACATGTGCATCAACAATGAAAATATTTTTTTTTTCATTCAATTAATTAATTTAGTGTTCGATTTTGATTCTGATATGTAATAAAAACATTTGCTCCGCTTAACATTTGCAATTAGCAGCATGAATTGCATACCTAGTTGTATTTTGTTTTTTAGTAGTTGTTGTTATAGAGGCAACAGAAATACATCATCTGTGAAAATTTTAACTCAACGGTTCATGAGCTACAGCCTGGTGACATATGGATGGACGGACAGCGGAGTCTAGTAATAGATTTCCCGTTTTACCCTTTCCATTCGGAACCCTAAAAATCACCATATTTGCACTTGCTATATTTTAGAAATTATTAGTTTCTAGCCCTTTGTCAGTTACTCTTTTTGCATCACCCTAACCCCATGAATCAAAATGTTTCTCGCTCTCCTCTCCATGTGGCCTTGCCTTCTTGTATCTACCCAATTTTTACCCTACATTATCATACACAGAAGGAAGGAAAGAAGATGTAACCGACAATGTTTACATATTGCAAACGTTAAGCAACATCTAGTCCGTCTGGTCTTAGGATGGGTGACCATTTCTCAAGACATTAAGACCCCTTTACATAGAGACATTAAGACTTTAAGTTGTCGACCCCGGTTGTCAAACAAACAGCTATGGCAGTCTTTAGGGGTAGTTGACCCCTAAAACAAAAATCCTCGTGCACTAACTAAAGAACTACGAGCCCATGGGTTGTAGAGGGCAGATGGCAGTCGCTTATTCGAAAAAATTGAAGTTCAGCTGAATCGCAGTCAGACTGGAAAGCCAATCTCAACTATGTTGGAAAAATGTTCGGTAGATGATGAGTATGAGAGATACATACGGACAGTGGTGGACTATCATAACAGAGTATAAAACTAAGTCGCTTCCGTTTCCTATGTAAGCTTATAATAAAACTACGCAACGGATTTTGATGTGATTTTCATCAATGGATAGAGACTAGACTGGTTCAGGAGGAAGGTTTTTATGAATATAATTTGTCAAGCAGGCACAGATGCACGTGTCCTCTAGTGTTTTATAATAATTTCCAGCGACCCCAGCAGTCACTGATGAAGTTTACTCCGAGAATACAATAAAAGATTATGGTGATACGGTATCATGGAAAGTGCTAGAACAAGCTATAGTTAAGTCATTAACTCAAGCACACGCTGTAACCAATCAAATCACTGCCCCTGGCCATAGTTTGAACCCAGAGAGTGTGCGAAGGAAGGAGTAAGTATGCTTTTATAGATAATCTAACTGATTACTTCGTGAAATAGTTTTCTCGTTCTCGCTTCCCGTGGGAGCACATCACTGGGATAAAAAGTAGCCTATGTTATTCAGGGAAAAAGTAGCTACATATCAGTGAATGAATTGTCAAAATCGAAGCAGTGGTTCGGAGCCTATTCGCTTCAAACGAACATTAAATCTCTCCTCTTTAATAAATATTGAATAAGTGAGCTTGATTATGGTTATTAATTGACTTCAAAAAAAGGTAAAAATAAATAATAAATATTCATCACACAATGTCATCTAGCCCAAATTAAGCTAACTAAAAGCTTGGGCTATAGGTTCTAGACAACTGATAAACATACTTATATATTTCTAAATACATACATATTATAAATCCAAGCAAGAGTTTTATACTTGACGTGCATCTCAACAACACATCATTTTATAACCCGGTGGTGCGAATGTGTCGCACATACAATGATCTTCCTTTACGCTACCACGACGAAATCGACGTATTCGACTATAACTCACTAAAATTTAAACGCAAGGTTAAGGTATTATGTCAAATATTATTGTTAATGTTGTATAAATTTAAATTCAGAATTGCACTAGGTATCTGCTAATTGCATGGCTTTAGATTGTTATAGTTTTGCCTCATTGTTTATCACTTTATTTTAAATGTTTTTAATTGGACAATGTTGAGTTTACATACTTAGGAACTTAGTTTAGATCTAAACCTATACACATAATTTTTGTAACCTTTAATGTACAAAGTTCTGTTTTGTAAACCTTAAATAAATAAATAGAAGACACCCAAACTCCGAAACAAATATTTGTGAATCACACAAATATTTGATTCGACCCGGAATCGAACCTGGGACCTCAGGGACAGCAATCGCATACTCATACCACTGCAACACCGAGGCATTTATTTATATTTTGTTTTTTTTTTATTGAAAACTGCTTCTCAAGTGGTCTAATTTGGGTCCCATTAGGGAAATTCGTATTCGGTTTTGGTTTCTCATTCTCAATTCCCATGGGAACACATAGCCAGGATAAAAAGTAGCCTATAGCCTTAGATCAAAAATACTATAGATATTGGATTCAGTACAAATACAACGCGAAATCTTGGCACTCGAGACTATTTAGGTAATTATTACAAATACCATCTATAAAATAAACAAGATTGTACATTGATGGTTGACATACAAATAATTCGTAATAATGAATACAGGCGCAACAATGTACAGCGCCGTTGTGGCATCCCTCGAGAGTCAGCAAGCGCAATGGGAACTTAGTACGGCGCGCGGTTGAAGCGCGCAGGTGTGCAATGTACAGCGCCGTTGTCGCATCCCTCGAGAGTCAGCAAGCGCAATAGGAACTTAGTACGGCGCGCGGTTGAAGCGCGCAGGTGTGCAATGTACAGCGCCGTTGTCGCATCCCTCGAGAGTCAGCAAGCGCAATAGGAACTTAGTACGGCGCGCGGTTGAAGCGCGCAGGTGTGCAATGTACAGCGCCGTTGTCGCATCCCTCGAGAGTCAGCAAGCGCAATAGGAACTTAGTACGGCGCGCGGTAGAAGCGCGCAGGTGTGCAATGTACAGCGCCGTTGTCGCATCCCTCGAGAGTCAGCAAGCGCAATAGGAACTTAGTACGGCGCGCGGTTGAAGCGCGCAGGTGTGCAATGTACAGCGCCGTTGTCGCATCCCTCGAGAGTCAGCAAGCGCAATAGGAACTTAGTACGGCGCGCGGTTGAAGCGCGCAGGTGTGCAATGTACAGCGCCGTTGTCGCATCCCTCGAGAGTCAGAAAGCGCAATAGGAACTTAGTACGGCGCGCGGTTGAAGCGCGCAGGTGTGCAATGTACAGCGCCGTTGTCGCATCCCTCGAGAGTCAGCAAGTGCAATAGGAACTTAGTACGGCGCGCGGTTGAAGCGCGCAGGTGTGCAATATACAGCGCCGTTGTCGCATCCCTCGAGAGTCAGCAAGCGCAATAGGAACTTAGTACGGCGCGCGGTTGAAGCGCGCAGGTGTGCAATGTACAGCGCCGTTGTCGCATCCCTCGAGAGTCAGCAAGCGCAATGGGAACTTAGTACGGCGCGCGGTTGAAGCGCGCAGGTGTGCAATGTACAGCGCCGTTGTCGCATCCCTCGAGAGTCAGCAAGCGCAATGGGAACTTAGTACGGCGCGCGGTTGAAGCGCGCAGGTGTGCAATGTACAGCGCCGTTGTCGCATCCCTCGAGAGTCAGCAAGCGCAATAGGAACTTAGTACGGCGCGCGGTTGAAGCGCGCAGGTGTGCAATGTACAGCGCCGTTGTCGCATCCCTCGAGAGTCAGCAAGCGCAATAGGAACTTAGTACGGCGCGCGGTTGAAGCGCGCAGGTGTGCAATGTACAGCGCCGTTGTCGCATCCCTCGAGAGTCAGCAAGCGCAATAGGAACTTAGTACGGCGCGCGGTAGAAGCGCGCAGGTGTGCAATGTACAGCGCCGTTGTCGCATCCCTCGAGAGTCAGCAAGCGCAATAGGAACTTAGTACGGCGCGCGGTTGAAGCGCGCAGGTGTGCAATGTACAGCGCCGTTGTCGCATCCCTCGAGAGTCAGCAAGCGCAATAGGAACTTAGTACGGCGCGCGGTTGAAGAGCGCAGGTGTGCAATGTACAGCGCCGTTGTCGCATCCCTCGAGCATCTCGAAGGTGTGGAATGTTCGCGATAATTCTTCCGTGAAGATTCTAGAGTAATCTAGAGTAATGACCGTACTATAAAGGCGGAGCACTTCGGTGGCGGGGGATCAGTATTTCCAGAGCGATAATACGAGTTATACCTGCGAGTTCAAGTGCGATTAAAAGTGTTTAGTGAAGCTTTATAGTGAAGTGTAAATTAGTGGTGTAATAAATAAAGTGTTTTGTGGTAGTTTAATCGGCATTTTCCATTCCGTAGAACCCCGGCTCGTAACAATTGGTGTCAGAATTGGGGATTTGGACAATGCCGGTGTTACCGAAAGAAGACACAGAGGGCGTCCGTACCAGGGGTCAGCGCCAGCAGGAGTTGGACAGCAGGCGCTTCGGAGGTAATACGCCGGAGAGGTTGGGTGGTCAGGAGCAGCCAACGGTGGAAGCAGGCCCGCCCACGGTATCTCCAGCGCCAGCACCTCCAGACTTTGCTGCGCTGATGGCGATGCTACAGGAGCAAGCCCGTCGCCAGGAGGAGCAGGCCCGCCACCAGGAGGAGCAAGCCCGTCGCCAGGAGGAGCAGGCCCGCCACCAGGAGGAGCAAGCCCGCCGGTTGGAAGAACAGCTGCTGCGGGATAAGGAGGAGCAGGCACGCCGCCAGGAGGAGCAGGCACGCCGCCAGGAGGAGCAGGCCCGCCGGTTGGAAGAACAGCTACTGCGTGACAAGGAGGAGCAGGCACGCTGCCAGGAGGAGCAGGCACGCCGCCAGGAGGAGCAGGCCCGCCGGTTGGAAGAACAGCTGCTGCGCGACAAGGAGGAGCAGGCACGCCGCCAGGAGGAACAGACACGCCGCCAGGAGGAACAGATGCTCCTCATGAAAGATCTTCGAGCGACTTTTGGCAAGGAGATGAATGTGATGAAGGATCAAGTTCATCATGTTGAGAACCGCATCACGGAAGCCGAAACACGGATAGAAGATGTAAAAAACCAGATTACAGAATATGTGAGGAAAGAGCTGGGAAATCTGAAAGCTGGAGATGGGAATGCGACTTCCTTACCTGCTGTGCCTTCAGCACGTGGATTTAAAGTACCTCCATTCGATGGGACATCATCATGGTCGGCCTATAAAAAGCAGTTTGAGGCCGTTAAGAAGACAAACGGGTGGAGCAAAGCCCAGGCCATGACTGCGCTTACATTGGGTCTGCGAGACAAGGCGTTAACCATCCTAGAAGCTCTCGGAGACGATGTATCCTACGAGCAGCTACTAGAAGCCTTGGAAGCCAGATACGGTGACGCTCACCTGGAACACGTGTATCGTGCGCAGCTGAAGGATCGTGTCCAGCGCACTGGCGAAAACTTGCAACAGTGGGCCCTGGAAGTAGAGAAGCTGGTACGGAAAGCATACCAGTCGGTACCTGCGCTCATCAATGGGAATCTGGTGCAAGCATTCATCGACGGCATCCACGACCTGGAAGTCAGGGCTGCTGTGAGGCTCGGGCACCATGAGACTCTCAAAGACGCCTTGGCTCATGCTTTGGAGGTCGAAGCCGTACGGAAAGATCATCGATCTCACCGCGTCAGGGAAGTTGTAGCATCACCGGCTCGCGACCGTTTCACGAGGTATAGCCCTAGGTGCTACACATGTGGTGAGAGGGGCCACCTTCGATCCAGTTGCCCAAAGCGGACTGCAGAAAGAGCAGGAAGTCGTTCCCAAGGAGATAGGGTGACTAACGTCACCGCCCAGCAACGGCAGGGAAAACGAACAATAGCCAGGACTGCGTGGCGGGTGCCGGCTGATGTTAGAAGAGCCCCAAAGGTTTCGATCTCACAAACCCAGGATGGCAGATTCCATGGCAACGCAGACGCATTGTCGAGAAGACCTTGCCCTGAAGACCGTAAGCACTGTGCCAAACAGGAGATAAAGGTAGCCATACCCGTGAAGATGCTTAAAACGGATCTGAGCGACGAATGGCAAGAAATTCTACAACATGCTCAACAGGACGACGCAGACATCAAGCCAATATTTGAGTGGATTAAAGCAAGTACTCCTAAACCCATGTGGAGTGACGTCGCTTCAATGAGTTCAATCACAAAAAGTTATTGGGCACAATGGGACAGTTTAGTTATTCAGGATGGAGTCTTGTGCCGCAAATGGGAAAATGCTCGAGGAGACAGCTGTCATTTGCAAATGGTCGTCCCTAAAGTTAAGGTTCCAGATGTGCTACAGCTCTACCATAATGGATGTTCAGGAGGCCATATGGGAGTAAAAAGGACTCTGTTGAAGATACGTGAGCGGTTTTACTGGATCCACTGCCGCGATGACGTTGAGGACTGGTGTCGCAAATGTACGAGTTGTGCTGCAGTGAAAGGACCTCATACACGGAGCAGAGGTGCACTGAAACTGTATAACGTTGGGGCACCATGGGAAAGGATAGCCCTAGATGTTGCGGGACCATTTCCTGAAAGTGAAAGCGGAAACAAGTACTTCATGGTTGTGATGGATTATTTCACGAAGTGGCCAGAAGTCTTCGCTATACCTAATCAAGAAGCTACTACGGTCGCAGATAAATTAGTTCACGAAGTCTTCTGTCGTTTCGGGGTGCCTCTAGAAATCCATAGCGATCAAGGAAGAAATTTTGAATCTCAGGTGTTCCAGGAAATGTGTCGGGTCATGGGTACTCACAAAACCAGAACGACCTCTTACCACCCGCAGTCAGATGGAATGGTGGAGCGATTTAATCAGACATTGGAGAGATATCTGGCAAAAGTTGTGGAAAGCAGGCAAAAAGATTGGGACAAGCACATCCAACCGTTTCTTTTTTCTTACCGAAGTGCGGTTCACGAAAGCACGTCAGTGACACCAGCTTATGCGAACTTTGGAAGAGAATTACGGTTGCCTGCCGACTTACTAACCGGTATACCACCTGACGCTCCACGCAATATCACTGATTATGCGAATGACTTGCGCAGCAGGATGAATGACATTTATGAGCATGTCAGACAATCAGGTCAACAAATGTCTGAAAAGATGAAGACCCGTTACGACCGAAAGACAAACAATAAGAGCTTCGATGAAGGTTCGTTAGTGTGGTTACATAACCCAGTCCGCAGTAAAGGGAAGTCTCCTAAGCTGCAAGCTAAATGGGATGGACCATACCGAGTTGTGACCAAGATTAACGATGTCACTTACCGAATACGGAAGAGTCCAAGAAGTGCGCCAAAGATAGTTCATGTGGATCGATTGGCGCGATATTATGGGCCTGACAATGCTCGGGACGAGCATGTCTTAGGAGGGGGCAGTGTAACGCCATCTCGTAGCGAGTAATAAGACTACCAAACTCGGCGCCATCTAGTAGCAAATCGCAGTACTACTACGTAACGTCTTTCGGGAATGTTCTGTCAAGGTACTTCTATGTAACGTGTTATCTAGAAGCATCTCGAAGGTGTGGAATGTTCGCGATAATTCTTCCGTGAAGATTCTAGAGTAATCTAGAGTAATGACCGTACTATAAAGGCGGAGCACTTCGGTGGCGGGGGATCAGTATTTCCAGAGCGATAATACGAGTTATACCTGCGAGTTCAAGTGCGATTAAAAGTGTTTAGTGAAGCTTTATAGTGAAGTGTAAATTAGTGGTGTAATAAATAAAGTGTTTTGTGGTAGTTTGATCGGCATTTTCCATTCCGTAGAACCCCGGCTCGTAACAGTACTATATCATACCGATATCCCATCACTATCGATTCAAGTGCTATTGTAATGTATTGTTAGAAAAGGATAGCTATTATAATTTGGCTAATGAGTGAAAGAGTAATTTCAAAAAGACATCAACGGGTTCAAAATTTTTTGTGTTTATGTTCTATTACCAACCAGAATAAATTGAACTCCGGTGCCTAGTCAATTTTATATTTACATTTATGTCTAATTTACTTACCGGTGAAATGTAATGCCATCTTTTTGGTAATTTGATGTCTTCACCGACTTGCCACACCATCTTACGGAACAGGAAGCCATTTAAAATGTAAAATGCTCACAAAAACATTTTTTTAAATTATAAAATCGCACGTGGTCATAGGTCGCGAAGTTGGTTGTTACTGACGTCGTGATTTTAGGCATAGCTTTATATGCTTGCGAAATCAAGTATGAGTGGCGCGCGTTTGTTGCCCTGCATGCGGAATCTATTAGGAGGTTATCTATGAGCTACTATTAATTTGGAGCTAAGTCAATGCGACTTACCACCAGGCGGGCGGCGTCAATTTGGCGAACCAAATATATAAAAAAAAAATGCAAACAACGAAGCAAATCTTTCCCCTTTATAATATTAGTAAGTTGACTTGACTGCTCCGGAGGCTGATCGGTAGTGCATCCGCTTTCGACCCCGGAAGCACAGGTTCGAATCCTGGTTTGAATCTAATATTTGTGTGATCCACAAATGTTTGCTTTGGAGATTGGGTGTTTTACTACTAAATTTAGAATTAAGTTTTAATACTAAATATATGTATGTTTATCAATTGTATAGATCCCATAGCACAAGCTCAATACTCAATACATTTATTGCTTCCATAATGTGGTACAGATCTTAAAATAGTGACAGTTACACTTATGGACCATGTCGGGCACAGCACAATATTGGTTTGGAGAGAGGAGGAATTTTATTTGCTACCTGCATTTTTTTATTTATTTAGGTTTATGTTAGGTATCTATCAATTACACATAACTTTATTAAATTTTACGGTTTTGTTGGACATTATTATACGTTATATTACGTTTCTTTTTTATTATTATTAAGTATATAAATAGCAATTTTGGTACATTTATTAAAAATGTCAATATTATTTTTGGATGTCACAATTATCAAAAGACAAACGTACTTATCTAAAATCCCGATGATTAAAAGCTATACAAAGTCATATCTTCAATGTCCTAATACATAATTATAATACATAATAACATGATATTCATAATTTTCACAATACAAACACAAATATCTGTTTAATGAAACCAAATGTATATCAGAATGTCAAATAAATTCATAATGTCAATTCTATTAATAATTATTATACAATACCTACAAACATAAATAATAGTCCGGTCAATTTAGACATTCGAAGGTGCATAAATGATGATAATGCGAAGGTGAAGCTTATACCGCTCTGGCTTAATGTTGCTTAACATTTGCAATAACTATAATGTATATTACAGAGTATTGTTTGTCAAACATTTATTTTGAGAATATATTTTAAAGCAGTGAATGAAGTGTTTGTTGTGAGGTATTGAAACAATTGTAGTAACAGTATGTGATTGATTTTATTATCCAAATGTATATGTATATGTATAGTATATCCCTACGGCTTACGGCTTATGGCCCTTACGGCGTATGCGCAGATAGAAGCTTGTAAAAGGGACTAGAACCGCCTTCTCGTATGATATAGACGTCTCGTATACAGGGTTATTTGTAATTAACTAGCATCCTCGCAGGGGTAGATAGCTGACATCATAAGTAACACCGTTTGTTCTACGACTTTTTATAATTCGTTAAATTTTACTTTCATACAAAAATAAATATTAATTTAGTATTGCGTCTGACAGTTATTAACTCTACGCCGCAGTTTACGCGCATCGTAAAAATTAGGTAGGTACACAAACTCGTATCATCATTTCATGCAATGCACGGATAGGAGGCGGGGCGCGGGGCGGCGGGCGCGGCGCTAGCGCCTTTGACCTTGACCCATTTCTTTTTGCGAGCTGCCAGTCGGTCGGTAGATGCGCGCGCGTCACAGGTGTGCGTCACTTGTCCTTGTGTGCCACGATTATCCGCGTTACCGTGTTGCGTCGATCTGACTATCGCCATGTCTTATCAGTATTCCAATGTGGAAATACACGGAAATGGTAAGGATGCTTGCTAAGTGTGATGATAATGTGGCGGAAGCCTGGCGCCATTATGCAGTAAGGTTTCCAAATCTACCTACACCGAGCTGGGCAACGATGTTATCTGCCACACAGCGATTACGCGATTACGGACAGTTCCAGCCCAGGGTCAGTGATAGTGGGCGTCCACCGAGGCACTCAGTACGGGAACAAGAAAGTATACTGGAGTTCTTTGAGGATAATCCCGCCGCAAGTACCAATAACGCCACGCTACGGTTTAATGTATCGCAGTTCTTCGCGTGGAGTGTCATTCACAACGAAGGCAAATATCCCTTACATCTTCATCGTGTCTAGGAACTCACCGACTCAGACAAACCTGCGCGTGTGGATTTTTGCAGTGCGTGGGTCGACCTTTAGTTTATGAATGAAACATAGACTTAATAGTGTCGCGTTATAACAATAAAAACTTAAAAACTCATTATTAAGTAATGTATTCAGTTTTATTAAAAGTCACACACACACATATCACGCCTATATCCCCGAAGGGGTAGGCAGAGGTGCATTACACACCCACAATTTGCCAGTATTTTTAGTCCCACGTAATAGGGGGCAAGCCTATTGCTGTCACCGGGCACCTTTATAATGGGTTTTAATTTAATAAAAAGTAACAGCTATATTGTACTTTTGACAAAAATTTAAATCCGTTGCCTTGTGATAAAATGTTAATGAAAGGCAATAAAATCTTACGTGCCAGCTGCTATGGCACAGCCAATTACAGTCCTGGGCGTCTCGGACTATAGTCTTGGGCGTCTCGGGCTATACACACCACAACTTTTTTTTAATTTATATTGTTAATAATTATAACATGTACCTAGTCGGTTATCACTTGACCACGAGTTTTTCCCATGACACAGACTTAGGGCTCGTTTAAGGAGACGCGGGGCGTCGAGCTTCACGTGCGGCGTGGCTTGGCGCAGCACGTCGAGCGATTTAACCGTTTATAGAGAGGCGGCGCGTGAAGCGACCCGCGTCGCGTCACGCGCAAACTCAAACATATAGAAATGCAGGATCTCGTTTAAGGAAACGCGGGGCGTCGAGCGACGCGAGCGGCGTGGCTTCGCACGGCGCTGCGCCTGCCGCGTGAGACGCAGCTTTGTATGCGGCGTCGTTCAGTGTGACACCCGGTGCGACTCTCGCAGCTTATTAATGCCGTCCTTCCAGTCTTGTTCGACAAGTTACAAAGAGCAAACGTGTGTATTGTTTGTAATCATCGACGAAATCATTATTTTATTTCATCAGTATTTTATTTACCGCTAGTGCGGAACATAAAATTTATTCATAAAATTTTGAAAAGAAACATCTAGCGAGAAATGCAGATATTAACTTGTCCGCTGTTTATCCAGCAGGATTAGTAGAGCGCTGTAATGTTTTTTTCCTGAGCGCAATGCTAAGTTTCCGTCCCTGAAACTCGCGCCGACGACCCCGACATTCCCACTGCATACCCCGCACCTCCCGCACCCAGCCTTCCTTGCCGTGTCCTTTGCGGCGTCACGCGCCGCTTCATCCGCCGCGTTCTCCCATTGCGAAACTCACTGGTTTACCCGCCGCGTGCTCCGTGGCGTCGCCTGTCGCTACATTTGCCGCGTCCGACGCGGCGACGCTCGTCGCTTGGGCAGCTACAACTCAAACAAACGCTTGCAAAGACGCTTCTCCTTGAACGCTCCAAACATTGCCGTATGTTTGTGTTTCTGGCGGCCCGCCTCGCGGATCGCACCGCACGACGCGCCGCGTCTTCTTAAACGAGCCCTTATATTCATTTTTTTTATAAGTATGTTACTTATCTCATTTTGAAAATAATTTTTTAATTGGGTCCCATTGCAATAGCTATTTTGTCCCATTTTGGTAATTTCAAGACTGTATTTGGCTCTTCTTCTTTTTTAAAAACGTGGCTCCATCGATATTCATCGAGGATTTCGCCAATGTCAAGGTAATGCTTGATTAGTTGATAGTCCTGCACAGAAGAACTAGTTATTCCGAACTAGCTCCAGGTGCAGGACAAGAAACGTTGTTCGGTATGTGAGTGTCTGGGAACCCGATTTTTGCGGAGCGCCTGAGGTAACCTAAAGTGCCACCAGGCACGCGCTTAGCAAAAATCAAACTCCGGTTTTTGTCTCAGTGTTTGACATGTTTATATAGTACCCGGCGATATATATTGCACATCGACCTTTGGAAAGATACAATCGGCTAATTTAGGCTTCGTAGAGCATTATCTCTGTCGCACACTACCTATGTGACGTTTTGTCAGTCGTTTATGAACATGTTTTTTTATTTTACCGAACCTAAAGCCAACACCTATAGAAAAATTAGTGTATTTTATATAAAGAATAAAAAGAGTTATTAAAAGAAGCAAATCATAATTGTTTTAACAGCTCCTAATAGATACCGGACTGTTTGTATTTCGTGCGACAGAGATAATGCTCTACGAAGCCGAAATTAGCCGATTGTCTCTTTCCAAAGGTCGATGTGCAATATTTATCGCCGGGAACTGTAATATGATTTTTTTTTTCAGAAAAATAATTCAGTCTTTAAAAGAGTATCGGGACATGGAGACCCAACTCCGCCATCTGCAGACCTTACAGCAAGAGAAAGAAGAACAGCTAGCGGCAGTTAGAGAGGAGTGGGACAATGAGTTGAGTCGGCTAAGAGATTTGCAGGAAGAGGCCACTCAGCTTGAGGAGTGTGAGACCTCTGGACCTCTTTACAAGTGCGTTTTTAACGACTTTAAAAAAAACATGTAAACAAACACAAAAACCGACTTCAAATTACCGAAATGGTACCTAAAATGGGAAGTCGGGAAGCAGTAGCTTTCAATTTGGTCCCATTCCTACTATTAATTGGTCGTATTTCGGTTTTTTGAAGTGGTGGCAGTTCAGACAGCAGTAATTGATCACAACCATTTGTACCCGTCTATCTAATCTCTAAAAACGCTGGACAGATTTTAACGAGACTACACTGGCAGATAGCTAATGCTATAAGGAGTAACTTGGGTACTTTTATAACACGAAAAACTCTTTTGGAATTCTTTATGTAACAAATACATTTAAATTACTTATTGAGCGGAGCGAAGCGTAGCGTATCTTAGACGCATGTGTAAATCGTTTGTGTGCCAACTCCTCTGAAACGGCTCGACCGATTTTGACCAAATTTGGTATGCTGGTCGACAACATACCCGGGAGTGCATATCTCTGAAATCATGAAAATAGAGCATAAAAAAATAAGTAAATTTGCTCCGCTCAACATTTGCAATTAGTAGCATGCATTGCATACCTAGTTTATTGAGCGGAGCGAAGCGGAGCTCAATCTTAGGCGACAAGTGTAAATCGTTTGTGTGCCTACTCTTCCGAAACGGCTCGACCGGTTTAGACCAAATTTGGCATGCTGGTCGACATCATACCCGGGAGTGCATATCTTTGAAATCATGAAAATAGAGCTGACCACGGAGGAATTATCACCGAAAATGTCCTGGATATCACCGAAAAACCAGATGATTAAATGGTTGCCATGGAACCACGTGCGTCAACAATGAAAATATTTTTTTTTTCATTCGATCAATTAATTTAAGTTTTCGATTCTGATTCTGATATGTAATAAAAACATTTGCTCCGCTCAACATTTGCAATTAGCAGCATGCATTGCATACCTTTTTGTTTTTTTTTTTTTTTTTTAAATCCGCGGCTTGAGGCCGCGGCCGCACCTACGTCCATTGCCGAGCGCCTCTGGTAAAGACTGAGAGAATTCCCAGTGGCGCCCGGCGGACCTTGGCCACCCGTGTGGCCACTGCGTGGTGGTCGGGTGTTACCCCGCATCCTTGGGGTCGGGTTTTATCCCGCATCCTTGGGGTCGGGTTTTATCCCGCATCGGTGAGTGAAGGCGTGCGTGGGATGCAGCCCCACATCACGCAGCCCTTCTAGCCTGCTTCTGTAAGGACGGTGGGTTGCTAATCCATCGTCCTCAGGCCCCGATCATGGAGATCGATGGTCCTGGGCGTAGTCACGCCTGCGGCGCCCTCGCCGCAGACTTCGGAACTCAGCGGGGAGGATACGCTCCCTCACGATGCATGCGAAACAGATACTCACCGAAGTTTCCGTGCCCAGTGATGATCTGTGTCGCACGATACGTGAGGCCACCGTGCTGCCTCTGCAGCCACTCCTCCATGATCGGTCTCACCGCCGCGATGGTGGTGGTTCCCCACTTTGGTTGCTCAAGTCGCACCCTCCATGACTCCATGAGATCCTGGCGGAGATGGGACCGCTGGTCCTCGATTTCTCGAGACGCAGGCCTGTGGTCCCGCTCCAGCGCCTCCTTGTGCCATTGGAACAATGACGCAAGGGCTCTCGCTTCCAGGTCCCATGGAGGGGTCGCGGCTAGGAGACATGCAGCCTCTAGGGAGATCGTGCGGTACCCTCTTATTGTTCTGACGGCCAAGGTCCTCAACGATCTGTGTAAAACAGCGGTGTTGTTGGCCGTCAGTCTCGGCGCCCATACGGGAGCCCCGTACACGGCCATACTCCGCACGATCCCCAGGTACAGTCTCCTGCAGGAAGCGTTGGGTCCCTTTAAGTTGGGCATCAGTCGCGAAAGCGCGGCTGCTGCCCCCGTCACTTTGGGGACCAAACTTCGGAAATGTGGTCCGAAGTTCCATCGGCCATCGAGTACGAGGCCCAGATACTTCATGGAGGGCTCGATGCCGATGCTAACGCTCCCTACATTTATGCTGGATCCTGGAGGTGGCCCGCGCCGAGGTCCGTGAAAACACAGAGCCTCGGACTTATTCAGTGCCACGTCCAGTCCCAGCCGCCGTATCCGACCCACGACTTCAGCAACCCCAGTCGTGACCTTGAGTGTTGCCTACTGGTGCGATGCTCCCCGCGCCGTGACGAGGGTATCGTCCGCGTAACAAGTTACGCTGACGCCCTCAGGTAACGCACCCCGCAACACCCAGTCGTATCCGATGTTCCACAGGAGAGGTCCTAGGACCGACCCCTGAGGAACACCGCACGACACATCTAGCCGAGCTGGCCCGAGCCAGCTAGGGTAAGTTATGACCCTCTCGGATAAATAAGCCCCGACAATGCGACGGAGGTAGAGAGGCACTCCGTGGTAGATCAGTGCCTCCCTAACGCAGCTCCAGGGTAAGGTGTTAAAGGCGTTGGCGATGTCAAGAGACACCGCCAGCACCACCTCGCCCCGCGAGACTGCTTCCTCCGCCAGGGTCTTCACGCGCATGATCGCGCTCACGGTGGACCGTCCCCGACGGAAACCGTACTGGTTATCCGCCAGGTCTGGGCCCACACGCGTGAGATGCTCGACGAGGCGTTCCGCGATAATTCGCTCAAAGAGCTTACACATCTCGTCGAGCAGCACGATCGGCCGGTAACCGGACGGTGAGTCCACCGGCCGCCCCGCTTTCCGGATCAGGACCAGTTTCCCCATCCTCCACACCTTGGGAAACTGGCCCCTTTCGAGGCATGCGCCCCATCAGTCGAGGCCCGAGTTCCTCAAGGGCCAGGACCCATACACGGCCCGGAATGCCGTCGGGTCCAGGGGCGGTGGGTTTCCGGCGACTGAGCCGAAGTACCACCGCTCCTAACTCACCCTCTCTGACTTCGGGTACGTCGTCTTCGCTGCTGTTATCCACGTTGGGCGTCTGAGACGGAGCCATGCGCGGAGGGATGTGCTCCTCCGCGCTCGTCGGAAACAGAGAGCCCATGACCCCCTCCAGCCGCGGCTGGAGACTCTGGGTCAGTGGGAGCGCCCTCGGTCGGAGTTTACCTCTGACCTGTAGGTACGGGCGCCCCCATGGATTCCGCTCCAGGGTCTCCAGGAGCTCCTCGCGGGCTGCCGTCTTAGCCCGCGTGATTGCTTCCTGGAGGGTGCCCTTAGCCTCTCTGTAGGACGCATATAGCTCCGCCTTCCGGGCTGCCGCGTCGTCTGGTCGACGATGCCTCCGGCGAAACCTGGTGTACTGGCGGCGGGCGGAGACGCATGCTGCACGCAGCTGTGCAATTTCTGACGACCACCAGTACACCTGCTTTCTGGCCGGCCCGGTTGTAACCCTAGGCATCGCCGCATCGCAGATTTGCGACATGGCTCTCCTGAACCACTCCGCCTCGGCATCCACGTCGACAGGCCTGTCCGGCGCCGGAGTCCAGGCCTGCACGATGGATGCCTCCAGTAGAGCCTCCCGGTCTAAACTCTTGAGCGCCCAACGCGGTTCCGGGGGATTCGGTACCGGCTGTGGAAGGTTAGGTGGGGGGACGACCTCGAACCGGATGTATCGGTGGTCCGAGTGCGTCTCCACACCCTCCTCCACGCACCAGCCCATAATACGGCGGGCGAGGGCAGGGGTCGCGAACGTTAAGTCCACGACCGAGCTGACCCCCGACCGCCAAAAGGTGGCGACATTCCCCCGGTTGAGGAGCTGTAGTCCACGTGTTGTGGCCCAGTCCTCAAGTAATCTCCCCCTGCCATTGGTTACCCGGGAGCCCCACGCCGTAGACCAGGCGTTAAAGTCTACCAGGAGAAGGACAGGGCGAGGACGACACGCAGTGAAGACGACGTCGAGCTCAGTGAGCCATAGCTCATACTGAGCGTCGTTAATATTGTTCGGCGAAATGTATGCGGCCACGACTGCCACCCCTTCATACTCCGCCGCAACGCAGCCTCGGCCGTTTGCAATAATTGCAAGCCGCGAGGTGCTTGCGGCGGACCCCCCAAAGATGCAGGCCAAGCCGTCTTGCGCCACCAGACTTCCCGGGTGGGCATAGTACGGCTCGGCGACCACGACCAGGTCTATGGACCACTGCGCGATGCTCTGGTACAGAAGATCCTGAGCAACGCGGCAGTGGTTCAAGTTCGCCTGTAGGATGCGGATATGGGTGTCCATTAATGGACGTCCATATCCGCATCCCGCCGCGAATCTGACCGCGCAGTAGCGGCACCCCCGCTGCCCCCAGCGGACGGACGAGGCTTTGGCCTCGAAGCGGCGCAGGAACGGCTGCCGACCCGATGGTCCGCCGTTTTGCCCTCCGCCTCGCATCTGTAGCAGCGAGGCGGTGCGTCACAGGCGTTGGATTTGTGACCGGGCCGGCTGCAGCGGAAGCACCGATCACCCACGGTGTCTTCCACTGCACACTGCACTCCTACGTGCCCCACCATCATGCACCGGAAACACCTGGTTTCCCGGGATGCATTGCATACCTAGTTTTAGTTGTATGGACTGTCATTTTTGGCCTTAAAAGCGACGGATGAAAGACAATTGCATGTAGCGGAGATGCGAATGTTAAGATGGATGTGTGGTGTGACAAGAATGGATAGGGTAAGGAACGAGTATATTAGAGGAAGTTTGATAGTTGCACTAGTGAATGAAAAATTGAGAAGCGAACGGCTGTCATGGTATGGACATGTTATGAGAAGAGAGGAAAGAAATGTCGTTAGAAAGGTGCAAATTATGACTGTAGAGGGTTTAGGAAGTAGAGGTAGGCCAAAGAAAAGATGGATGGAATGTGTGAAAGAGGATATGACAAGGAGAGGAGAGACTGAAGAGATGACGTCTGATAGGGATGTGTGGAGGAAGAAGACTTGTTGCGTCGACCCCAAATAATTGGGATAAGGGCAGGTAGATGATGATTTATTTTAGTCGTAGGCATCTTTTATTCTTTTGAGTGAGTTTTATACTTCGAGACCCAGCAATGGCAGCGGCCTTAGAACGCACAATTTAAAAAAAATGTACACTAGAAACTATTTGGAAACATTCTTCAGTTTTCAACTGACTTCCAAAAAAGGAGGAGGTTCTCAATGCTTTTTTTAATATATTTTTTATGTTACCTCATATCTTTGGACTGGGTAAACCGATTTTGATTTTATTTTGTAATTGAAAGCTACTCAGTTACGAACCACAAATTATATTTTTTTGGACATTCTCACACGACTTCATCTTGCCCAAATAAAACTAAAATAAGTTTGTGTTATAGGATCTAGACGACTGATAAACATACTTCCAAAATCCCATAGCGACAAATATTTGATTGAAAAAAAAATTGGATCCCGTTTCGGTAATTTAAAGTTGATTTTTGACGTTTTTCTGACATGCTAACTGGAAGTCCTTGGAACGCGGAATATAAAAAAAAATGGATTAGGAAATCGAATTTTTCTTTTTAAGTCCGCGGCCTAAGGCTGCCGCCTCTCGTACGTCCTTTGCCGGGCGTATCTGGTTCACACGCAGAAGGTATTTCCAGTGGCGCCCGGCGGACTTTGACCACCCGTGTGGTCTCTGCGGGGGTTTGGTCGGGATGAGAATCCCGCGTCGTTGTATAAGATTTTATCCTGCGTCAGTGAGTGAATCTGGTTGCGTGCTATTGGGCAAAGGCCCCGCAGCACGCAACCCTTCTAGCCTGCTTCTGTCCCGATCATGGAGGTCGATGGTTTTGGGCGTAGATGAGTCTGCCCTCGCCGCTGACTACAGAACTCGACGGAGAGGGTAAGCTCCCTCTCCTTCTCGGCTGCCTCCTTCGCGAGCATGACTTGTTCGCAGAAGGAAACGGCCGCGTTCCACCTACTCCCGCTGGATACCATGGCTTGAAGCATAGTCTCCAGCGAGAGGGTATCCACGCCCAGACCCACTACGAAGTCCCGGTGCTGACAAACCAACGTGTGGAGTGCGGTATCATCGCCGGACACCTCGCAGTGTTGACAACGGGGTGTGACCTCACGATGGATGCGAAACAGATAGCTACCGAAGCATCCATGCCCGGTAACGATCTGCATCGCACGATACGTGAGGTCACCATGCTGCCTCTGCAGCCAGTCGTCCATGATCGGTCTCACCGCCGCGCCGCCGCCGCGATGATGGTGAACTATGAGATGTTGGAGAAGGTTTACAGACTAATAAAGACATGATTTCATTAGATATAATATAACTATCTTCCTTAAAACAAACCCCCATGGATAAATAAAATACCTACTCACTTAATATAATACAAAGTAGCAACAATAAGAGGGAAACACTCAAGAACGAAAATTAAAGAAAAACAAGATTGAAAAAAAAAAAAAGAAACTTTCTTTAAAAAAAGCATTACATTATCAGCTAGTAAAGTCTGCCCACCCCTTCGGAGATATAGACGTAATATCTTCTTATATCTTGTACTTCCAGAAACCTCCGCACAGTTGTGGACAAACTGGAGATGATGCGGTGGCTGGTCTGCCGGTTGGTGACGTCACGCGGGTCACGTGACTGGCTCGCGTCACCCGAGCAAACCGCGCGGGCGCTCCGGCTTGCTCGGACACAGAATACCGTACACACGTTTGTCGATGGTTGATGATAAATAAATTAATTGTCTATGGTTCAATGAGTTTGATTTTGCAACGTAATTTTCTCGTCATATTTATGATCCTGTCCGGGTTGTCTTTTTCCCGCTATAAATATAGCGGGAAAAAGCGTTCCATCTTGTTCAATATCTCTGTTCCTACAAGAGCAATCGTTATGAAATTTTGCATAGCGGGAGAAGTATTAGAGCACTATTTTTGTGTGTAAACTCTGTTGCTTTACAATTAGCCGTTTTCGAGTACGGCCATGTGTACGCTAGCTTAATCGTGACGCCAGCGTACACAGTGAAATTGGTGTTTATTTCCTAGACTAAAGAGGAAGAGTTTTATTTTTATTTATTTATTTATTTATTTTTGTACACACACAGTAAATAAAACAGTAAATGGATACAAACTAAACATGTATACAATGGCGCCACTTATCTCTAAAGAGATCTCTTCCAGTGGGCCTAAGAGAGGAGATCGTGATGCAAACAGGTCCTGATGTGTGTGCAGGTTAATAAACTTACATAAACTATATCTACATAAATACACAAATATATACATAAAAAGATATATAAACATACATAGACGTACAATAATTAAGGTAAGGAAGCGAGATAGTGTTCCTTGACTCTCTTCTTGAAGCCAGACACAGTTCTGCAGTTCCTTATATCGGTTGGAAGAGCGTTCCACAGTCTGACGGCATGAACGGAGAAAGAGTAGGAGAAGAAGTCAGATTTGTGGGAAGGACAATTGAGGCGGTAGGAGAGGTGAGGCCGGCACGATTCATCTGATGCACGCATCAGTGTGAACCGCTCCCGCAGGTAGGAAGGATATGAGGGATTGTGTAGGACATTGAAGAGGAGACATAATAACCGAGTATTTCTACGAAGACGGATTGGGAGCCACTTGAGTTCCTTGCGAAATTTTGAGACGTGATCATACTTACGTAAGTTAAAAATAAATCGGATACCTAAGTTTTGCAACCGCTCAAGTTTGTTTAAGAGCTCCTCTGTAGCATCCAGGCAGCAAGCGTCCGCGTAGTCCAAGATCGGCACGATTAGTGTTTGGGCCAGCGAGATTTTAGTATCGTGGGGCAAGAAACTCTGGAGACATTTAAGTGTATGAAAGGTGAAGTGGACCTTCTTGCTGACCTCGTTAATATGAGAGCCCCAGGACAAGTTGTTGTCGATAATAACTCCCAAGTTCTTAGCGGCATTGGTGTATTTGATAGGGATATCATCCAGCACGATAGCTGGAAGAGATGCCATATCCAGCCCTGCCAACATCTGCCGACTGCCAATTACCATGGCCTGAGATTTAGTGGGATTTATGTGGAGGCCGTATGACCTTGCCCATAGGCTGATGGCACTCAAGTCATGATTCATGACAGCGATGGCAGTCCGATACTCGTTGAGGGTAAAGTGCCTATACAGCTGTAGGTCGTCTGCATACAGATGGAAGTTGGAAGAAATGACTCTAACTGCGGAGTTGATAAAAATGGAGAACAAAAGAGGAGAGAGTACGCCACCTTGGGGCACGCCCGCAGTGAGATTGCACCAGTCAGACTGAGCGTCATTGTAGCGAACACACTGTGAGCGGCCCTGAAGATAGGATTTAAACCAGGTCACAGCCTCCATGGAACAATTCAACGACTTAAGGATACCAAGGAGAATGTCAAAGTCTACCGAGTTAAAGGCACTACTGATGTCCAGTAGCACCAATACCGTAAGAGATCTACTCTCCATGGCCCAACGTATGTCGTCGGTCACCTTAAGAAGTGCCGTCACAGTGCTGTGACCTGTCCTAAACCCAGATTGAAAGGGACTAAGGAGATTATTCCGTGTCAGGTAACTAGTCAACTGGCGATGTACTACATGTTCAAGGACTTTGGATAGGAATGGTAGAATGGATATAGGACGAAATTGGGACGGGAGAGAAGGGTTTGATGTTTTAGGTAGTGGAATAACTTGTGCCTGTTTCCAAGCACTAGGAAAACAGCCGGAGGAAAGGGAGAAATGAAAGATATGAGTTAAAATGGGGATTACGGACGGGAGAATAGGAGAAAACATTTTAGAACACAGCTGATCGTTCCCAACAGCAGAGGAAGTGATGGCTAAAAGAGATTTTTGGACGTCATCCCCACCAACCGCAGAGAGATGAAACGAAGGGCATGATGGGACCGGCAAAAGAGACAAATCGAGCAGAGTGTTGGCCCTAACAAGCGGGTCAAGTGTTACAGGTGGGAGAGAGAAATGCTTATTGAGGGCTCGAACATCGATGTTGTGACAATCAATAGTTGGTGATTTGCCGATTCCATTAGCTTTAAGGAATTTCCAGACGTCTGAAGAGTTGTGGTTGACAAGAGATTCGTGAAAATGACGGCGTTTGGCATCACGACACAGACGACCACAGCGGTTGCGAAGGTTCTTATAACGAGCAAAATTGAAGTCAGTCGGACTACGCTTGAGCCTCCTTTTAGCCCGGTCACGGTTAGCCATGAGCTCTTTGATTTCAAGCGTAATCCAGGGAGCAGGGACATGCTTTAACCTTACCCTACGCAGCGGTGCATGCCGATCATATAAAGTGGTAATGGCATTATTAAAAAGTTCTAACTTCTGGTCGACAGCTTCACAATGAATGACGTGTCCCCAATCTAAGCTGCCAGCATCACCGCGTAAAGCCTCCAGATCCATGCTCCTAAAATTCCGGAACACAGCAAATTGTGATTTCCGTTTAGGTGGACGAATAAATAGAGATGCATAAATGAGGTCATGATACGAAAACGGAGCAGTGAGTTGACCATGTGAGGCTACATGATCAGGTGAAGATACAATCAATAAGTCGAGTAGAGAAGGTTTACGATTAGGGACATGGTGAGTAGCAGAAAGGGGAAGGATATGTAGATTTATAGAAGTTTTTTATATTTTTACACTAATTAGGCAGTATTTACGCAGAGGTTAATGGCATAGTAACCAACTCGATATAGCTCTTGTGTACGCTAGCATAACGGACACTCCATCTCCTGTAAATGTGCAGCCATTTTAAAATTTGTGCGTCCAGCCATATTCTAGAAAAATCGTAAAACGATTAACGTTACTCCAGCGGGAAGTTGCCCGTGGGATGATAGGAGTGATACGAGTACGTATAGATAGGTAGAGCTTTTTCTAATGTAAATGTGCAGCAAAAACAAAATTTGTGTATCTTCATGTTTTAAAGATATTGCGTTTCCCGCTGGGGTAACGTTTTGCAAAATGGTGTATCTCGAAAACTATTGTATGTGCATGCGGCAATATGATAAGCATGCAAGAGTACCGCTTAATTTGTGACAGAGAAAGATTTAAGAAAATACTGAAGTTCTGTTCATACCACAGCAAGCAGGCAGGCAGATTCCGAAAAGCTGTTAAATTGGAATTACACACAGATACTTTACGTCTCTATAAACCGTCATTGCTGGCTGGAAAGGTTCCCAGTCCCAGAATGCTGGCTGTATTGATATGTTGGATGGCGATACTTAGGCTGCCTTTCGACCGAAAACGTGCTAAGTAGCTACGCTGCGAGGATGTGCTTGTGGACCAATGAAAATGATTGTGCTATGACCTGTGGATTGGTGTACGTCAAACGCATCCATAGCAACGAAGCATAATACATCTCTGGTCGAATAGCCAGCCTTCTGGGGCCCAAGTCGCGTAAATGAACGTAAAACGCTATGCTACTACTAAATACTACTTCGTTACAACTGCAATTGGTCAAAAAATCAGTAGTCTGCTAAATTCACAAGAAACGGTGACTTTCTGGCGGAAAGGCACAAAACCGAATGACTGCAGAGTACAATTATCATTAGGTTAACCTGCACCCCCACCCATCAGGAGTTCCATTCGCCTGCAAAAACATTCCGGAATTCTCATCCCGAAAAAATACCCAAGCTTCCCAGAACCCCATATCTCGCTAACTAAGCATCCTAGGTCAATTTTACCCTCCTCTTGCGGTCCCCGAACTAAGTATTTGAACTCCATCTTCCCACAATTTTTTTCTTCCCTATTCTCATCGACACTTCTATTCGCCTGCAAGTAAAACCCGGGAATTCCCATCCCACAAAATACCCAAGATTCCCAGTACCCGATACTCGGAAACTAATCATCCCGGTCCATTTTGACTTTTGATTTTGAAACCAGTAACCACATCTCTTTCCATAACTTTGATATTACCGGAGACGGTTAGCCATTTTTGGTTCTATGAGTAGGTGTCTCGGGGGGGAGGCTATATTACCTAGTAATATAACCCCCCCCCCCCCCCCCCTCCCAGGCCGTTATGTTATGTTGCAACTTAATCACAGTTTAATCTGTCAAATATTAGGAGACTGCGCACGTGAACAGCCACTAGCGCGTCACAAGCTAGCAGGCAGACGCACCGCACGTTAGCTACTGGACTACGAAAACTGTAAAAAATTGCCTTCGACGTGCAATGCCTGTATAATGTGTGCTGCTGGCCCAAAACCTCTTGTGTAAAATCACTATCACTGCAAATTATAAAACGTCGCTTCCGTCCGTATGTATGCTTACATCTTTAAAACTACGCAACGGATATTGATGCGGTTTTCACCAATGGATAGAGTAACCACTCGAGGAAGGTTTTTCTGTATATAATTTGTCAAGCAGCCGAAGCCGCGGGTGTCCGCTAGTATAATCTAAATTAAAGTCACAATATTCCTAGAACACTCTTTACTATTATTCACATTTCAATTGTCTTTAAAAATTAAAATTACATAATTACTTTCAAAACATTTTAGTCCAGGTTCCCTGGGCTATTTACATCTTATTTCCATCCCTCGATACTACTTACAAAACTAAAAATTATTTCATAAAATTTACATTAACACATTTTTATTGTATTTAGCGTTTATTTTAATATAAGATACTGACTCTATAGAGTGCCCGGAACTCGTCTATAACATACATATGCCTCTCTATGTTGGGCTTCAGGTAGCAGCCACTGCGAAGTGTCCCTGTAGCTGCTACTAGTTACTGGTGCAATGGCCGAGTCGTGGATTTAAACATATTAATGTAGTCTCGTTTACCCAACATCGATGGCGTTGAATAAGTAGGTTTACCTACTATGCTTCTCATGAGCAACAATGTATCACACCACCACACTGCCACAATGCCACACTGATCTAAACTACGGCGCTGTACATAGGATAGTCTTGTAATGTGAAGGCATCTGCTTCTGTCGCCCTAATGTGAAAGCGCTGTTTACAGTTAACATCTCAGACCATCACTACACTGTTGGGAGTTTTCAACAGTGTGTTCCAGAAATAGCCATTTGACTTGATTCGTTTTAAACAATGATTACACTCTAAGATATTTATTTATTTTCAGAAGAGTGTGTGCTAGAAATATGTTTATACAATTGCCCCTTGAAAAACTGAACTTTATTCATCGATAACAGTGAATAAAACGCTCATTTACTCACAAGTGAATAATGACATTTGAATTTGGAACGAGCTTCAATAGACGAATTAAGTATACTACAAAAAAAAAGAAAGCTGAACGTAACTACTGGCAGGCTGAATGAAGTCTGAAGTCATTCCATTGACAAAAAAAACAAAAGGGGCAATGGTATGAAAAACAAACACAACCCGCCAATTTTAGATCGTAGTGTTTCATTGGAAAATTTAAAATCAATACATATAATAAAATTGTAACTGTAGTACAGTTACAATTACAAAATATTAAATATAAATATTAAATAACTAAATATTAAATATTATAATATAATATTGTGACAGTAACTTTTTGCAGGTTGAGTGGTTAGTCAGTTACGCAATATAATAATATTAACTGTATTTCCTGTTATATACAATTGTTATTATTGTTATACTCGTATATTCGTAATGTCGAGTATTTCTCACAATATAGAAAATGATTTTAGTGTTATTAGTGTCAACGAAAATGATAACATGGAAACTAGTGGTGAATTGTCAGATTTGCATTTAGCTAAGCGTGTGAGTAATCGACAGAGTTGGAAATGGGACAATTTTGTAACTGTCGCGGATCGTGTTACGTGTAAAATGTGCAGTAAAAGTTTTTCACCGAAAACATCCACATCCATACTGAAAAAACATTCATCACAGCATACGTCTACTGAGTCCACGGATTCAAGCACAAGCGGGAGTAGCTCCGGTATAGGAAAACGTAAATTCACCCACTTAGACACAGAGAAAATAACATACTTAGACACTCTTTTGAAAAAGTTTGTGATTCATGACAATCATTCATTACACATCGTTGAAGAAGAACATTTTCAAAAGTTTATATCCGCATTAAACTCCAATTACACCCTACCAAGTCGATACAAATTAACTAAAGGTATCCAAAACTTGTACAAAGAAAGAAAAAATGAGGTGATCAATTTTATGAAATCTTTAAAGTATAAACTGTCTTTAACTTTCGATTTCTGGACATCAATTACGAATAAACCTTATATAGTTGTTACTGCTCACTTTATGAGCAATGAGGGACAACTAACGTCTATGATAATTGAATTTGATCTTATCCCATACCCACATAAAAGCGAACAAGTATTGCAAAAGATTCTTCAAATATTTTCAGATTATTCTTCTATTAGACTTCTATGAATACTCCATTCAAAATTGGAATGATGTTAAAGTAATCATCGATTTTTTACAACCATTTTATGAAGCAACAGTTATGTTATCTATGCATGAATATCCCAGTATATATTATGTTCTTCCAATTATAGATTCGCTATCAGATCATTTGAAAAAATTTGAAAACGTTAATGCGTTACGAAATTCTGCAATGGCAATGATTAGTAAATTAAATGAATACTCTTCGAATATAAAATCCGATCTTGCAGAAATCGCTACGATCTTAGATCCCCGTTTGAATAATAATTATTTTTTGAACAAAAGTAATTCAGAACCTTTAAAAAAACTGAAACGACTTTATTTGGAAAAATGTTACACAATATCATCAATGTCTCAAGAACAAACTGTTGACGAGGAATTTGAAGTATCTTCTGAAATTAGGAGTAAGAAGACATCTTTCTTTTCTTCGATATACAAACAACAATCGAATAGAAGATCCATAGATGAGATTGAAATTTATTTAAATTCATCAATTGAACCTGAGAACATAGATGTTACGTTGTGGTGGAAAAACAAGGAATTCACATTGCCAAACTTAGCTAAAATGGCATTTGAAATTTTGGCTGTTCCAAGTACAAGTGTACCAAGTGAGGTGGCATTCTCCAAGGCTGGCCTAATCATAACTAAAAGAAGAAACAGACTTAGTGAAAATGTACAGGCCTGCATGTGTCTTTCTTCGTGGCTAAAAAAAATATGTGTATAAGATGATTATAAAAAACATGATGATTATGACAGCCTCGGTGGTTCGTGTGGCTTAAAAAAATAACAAAAAAATAAAAAGCATTGAAGTAAAATAAAAAAAATTAAATTAAGTAAAAACAAAAAAAAGACCACTCTGTATGCGAGATTCTTTTGCAAACATACAGAAAGTACATAGAGGAAAAATACTTTATTATTTTCTATTTATTTTGATCACCTAATCCTTTTTTATTTTATTAGAGCGTAGCGAGCGCAGCTCTCATGGTCCAAGAAAGTTCAATCCTTTCTTATGCGAGATCTCTGTCAATACTTTACCGATTTCAACAATTTATATATCAAATTAAACTAGATTTAACTGACATCATTCTAACGGAGCCCGAATTTTCAATTTTGGCCTTAAAAATTTTGGTGATGCTTGATGCGCTCTAATATGCTGCCGCGAAGCATACGGTGGCGGCATAGTTAAATATAACATAAATAGGAAAAAATCTCTCTTAAAGTTATTTCTCGTTTGACGCTCAAGCTCGAATCGAGCGTGGAAGCGTCGAGTTCGAAGCTCCCAATGAGCTATTTCACTAAAACGCTCAAGCCATTGGTCGAGCGTTTTAAACCCGACTAGAGTTCCGACTCAAGCGTTCAAACAAACTGTTCGAGCGCCGACTCGAGCGTTTAAGCTGCGACTCGAGCGTTTTTACAACACTAAACTGTACGCTGTCTGTACAAGGAAGATATATATGAGAAATTGATGCAGGGGGGCTTTATGAACGCAATAGAACCCCAAAATAAGGTTTTTAGAATTTTTGTCTGTTTGTCTGTGTGTCTGTTTGTCTGAATGTTTGAACGCGCTAATCTCAGAAACGGCTTAACTGATTTGAATGCGGTTTTCACTAATGCGTTGCGGTACATTCAACTTAACATTTAGTGTTTGTTTCATTTCAAAAGGTTGATAAATAAAAAAGTTATGTCGATCTAAAGAATCATGCATAAGCCCAAGTTAAGCAACCCCAGTCGCGGTTCTAACTAGGATGGGCTATATCTAATTGGCACAAAATATATACTTTTGTTGGTCCCACGTAATAGAGGGCAAGCAGATTGCTGATAGGGCACTTTAGAAGATCCATAACTACTATATAATTTAAATCAAAATTACCGCAGTCAGGGCAGGTGTTACATACCACTAATATATCTTGAGTCTGAGTAGCTCAGTAATAAATAACTCTGTTTGCAGATTTGATTTCCACTATTTGCTATTTTATAACACGTGTGTATACATAATACATTTACATACTTATAAAAATATAAAAAAAGGGGAAATGCGTGTCGGAAAGCACAAAAGGTTCCGTGCCAAAAGGGCAAAATAATCTGTTTTTTAGTATTTGTCACCTTTAAAGTCAGTCTCCGTAATATTATTTACTATACTAAATTAAATAAAGAGAGAGTTGAAATAATAGTGGGATGTAAGGTTGCTGCCTGTAACTGTATAAGTATTATTGTATACGGTAAGTGAGAATGCCTCGAAGAAAATCGAACCTCAGCCAATGCAGCAGAAATGATAAAAGGTTAAGATTATTTCGATCTCAGGAATCTGAAGAGGATCATGAAGCAAGACTTACTGCATCTCAGGAACGACAGGTTTAGGCTACGTGCTTCAGAAACGTCACTTCAGCGAGAATCACGACTGAGTTCACAGCGTTCTCAATTGATGGCCTATCGAAATCGAGAGAGCAGTGAACAGCGTGGGGAACACACACTGTCACGTGAATCTGAGACCTTCACCGACAGGGAATCTCGCTTGAGTTCTCGAAGAGTGCTGTCGGCACGAAGTCGGTCTCAGGAAACCAATGAACAACGCGAAGCACGTTTGACTGCAGCAGACACATTCTGTAAGACACAATCACGAACTCGAAGCTCACCCAGCGCTGAATCCGCAGTGAAATTTTAAAAAGGTATTCTGTAACAATCCGTGCTCATTCGAACGCCGCACATGCGCCACGGCAGTGAGAGGAACTATCATGAGTGAGATCGGTTTCCATGGCAACCATTTAAACATATCAAAATGTACCGTAACCGCATTCCGTAAGCAAAATACCGCCTCGGCTGACAGATCCAGCGCTAGAAAATTTCGAATCTAAGTGTCATTTTAAAAGTTGTATCATAGCGATCGAATTTCATGTGAAGTAGTCATTTATATGTCTTTTAATAACTTTTTTAAGGGATTCATTGTTTTAAATTATTTTAAATAGTGTTTTACTCAAAAGTATGTACCTAGTTTATAAATATAGGTATTTCGTCTAGTACCTATATAATCTAATTATAGAGTCTTTATTACGGAACTAGACTACGATGGCTAGTTAATTTGTATTTTTGGGTTTATTGGAAGAAGCTCATTCATTAGATTTGCATGAAAGTAGACATCAAGCTTGTAATATTCGTGAGTTAAGGTTATTTAATAAATATCAACTATTTTAGGTTTAGGTATTTATTATTATGGGCCTTGATGCCTAATCAATATTTATAATAAACTAGCTGTCCCGGCGAACTTAGTACCACCTTAAATAAACCTTTTAAACCTTCCCTGAGTTGGTACGAATATTTTAAGACCAAAATTAGAGAAATCGGTCCAGCCGTTCTCGAGTTTTAGCGAGACTAACGAACCGCAATTCATTGTTATATATAAAAGAAGATAACATGCCACACGCACGTAGGTAACACAGTAGAGAGCGATAGGCAGGCTAAAAGCTGGTAAAAGGGTACCTACTCCACTACCGACCCTGACATGGTTGCAAAAATTGTTATAAGTGGCATGTGTGCTGCACAATATTTGCAACGGTGCTGGGCTTCTTGCCTAAACCTAAGAAACGAGAGACCAAGAGGAAACTCGTTTCCACACAGCGATGCGTGCTCGAGGGTCTAGCGTGGAAGACACATCAATGGAAGTGGCATTAGGTGTATCAAGGCGACAGGAATTAATTAGCGAATTATAGCGAGCACGGAATATTGTTTTGTGAAACTAGTAACTACAAGCGCTCTTGGACCAACATAAATAATAAAACCATAATTCTGATTTGTTTTTAATTTTATTTTTTGGCATTTTAATTTTGGTTACATTTCCAGTATGGTTATTAAATTAAATATTGTTAGACATTCTCACACAACGTCATCTAGCCCAAACTAAGCTATAAGCTTGTGCTATGGGATCTAGACGACTGATAAATATACTTATATATTTCTAAATACATACGTAACATACATAGAAACCCCCGAAACTCCGAAACAAACATTTGTGGATCACACAAATATTGGATTCGACCCGGGAATCGAACCCGAGACTCCGGAGTCGGAAACTGATGCACTACCGACCACGCCACCGAAGCAGTCAAAGGTTATGGATTTTCTGTAGCGCCCAAAAACGCACAATACAACAACAATTTTGACAAACAAATTGAATAATTCGGTGCGCTGTTCATCCATCTGCAGGAACCGCTCCGTCAAAGAATGCAGCCGAGACTCGCTGCGGGTGGTGACAGCAGTCTCCTTCGTCTCCCACGGCTACTTGTAGTTCCTACAACAAATAATTTAAACATATATTATACGTAGATAACTAGCTACTCTATTCATTGATGAGAACCGCATCAAAATCCGTTGCGTAGTTTTAAAGATCTTTAGCATACATTTCTACTATGTTATGACTGACTAGCTGTCTAGGCGAACTTCGTACCACTCTAACTTTACCTTTTAGACCTTCCCTGAAAACCAAAACAGTCAAATCGGTCCAGCCGTTCCAGAGTCATACAAACAATCGGCGGTTCATTTCTATTTATATAGATAGAAGAGTGCTCCAGTGGAGGAGCCAGTGTTGCATCTGCTTTTTAGAATAGGTGGCGTTGTGTTTATTTAATTAACTAATTAAAATAACCTACTTGCAAAAGATTGAAATTGTGGTGGAGGAGTCAGCCGCCGTCGCACGTTTGACTCGGGATGACTGCCCGATCCCGAAGGTGTGGCAGGCATCTCCGGAGACGCAATGTGTACTTGAGGAGGAGTACAGGGTGTAGGCATGGACACTAGAGGCACCTAAAAGCAATACATAATATATTATTCAAGTAGTATATGTATAGTAATTTACTAAATAAAGGTTCTTCACAACTCAATAAAGGTTACATACTTCATACACAACACTTGGCCGTGTTGATGCGTGTGATGTCCCCGCAACACATTCTACATGTATCTGTTGTTCCTGGAAATGAGTATTTATTCTTATTAAATTGATTTTCACAAGTTCCAATTAATATTACCATTAATTAAATACCATACCTCTAATAAAGGAATGTTGTTCCTCATATTTGGAGTACTATATTGCTCCTGAAACATCAATGTCTTATTTTATTTTTTGTTCTAAAACAATAAGTTATACATATTATCACAACAATTATAAAACAAAGTCCTCCCCGCAGTGTTTGTCCACTGTGTGTGTGTGTGTGTAATAAAGTGCCCAATTACCGGTGTAAATTGTGTTTCTGTCTGGAACGGAATATTGGCCAGTAACGAGTGGTTGGTCCCATTGTCCACTTGCATCTCCTTAAAACACAAACCGTGTTATAGTTCAGCAAATATGTATTAATATAGAACAAATACAATTTATAAAGGAATATACATACTTCAAAGGGATTTATTTCGAGATGTTTGTCCCCAACCGCAAAGCCTTCACCACCCATTAGGGCCAAAATACGCTCCTCCACCTCAGACAACTCCACCACCCCTGCTCCACCACCAGTTTGGTTTCGGGTTCTATAGCGGAGTGCTCCTTTTTTTTGCGGCACTTTTTTTATATGCCCAATACTATAATATATAACAAAAAAACACATGCATTGATCGATAATAGGTGGGTAAAACTATGATGGATTTATAAGTAATTCAATGGCATAACTGTAATAATATAAGGTACTTATCATAAGTAGGTACTTACCTTTGTCCATTGCTTTGAATTTTTAACACATCCTCCCAAGCTATTTAATGTTACAGTAATTTGTTCCCACAGCCTTCGTGTAGTATCTCGGCCACTTGGTACCCTAGAAAACCCTCTAGCTACGCTTTGATTTTGCTCCAAGAAAGCTAGAAGGGTTTCTATTTGTTCCCGAGATGGGTGTGATGCTCTTTGTGAAGTACTGCAATAAGTTAAAACCTGAGTAATATTCCTCCTAGGTTACGCCACTAATATTCCTCCTAGGTTACGCCACTAATATTCCTCCTAGGTTACGCCACTAATATTCCTCCTAGGTTACGCCACTAATATTCCTCCTAGGTTACGCCACTAATATTCCTCCTAGGTTACGCCACTAATATTTTAACAACATGAACTTCATTGTGTACTTACTCCATTTATATTTATCAACTTGAAAACACTGAAAATTAAAAACTCTTATAAAGTTTACTCAAATTCAAAGCGCCGCGACCGTTTGTGTCGAGTTTTTGACTTTGTGGAGTGAAGTGAGATGTGAAGTGAATATGTTTCATTTTCTTTTTTGTTTATGGCAAAAGGCACCAAACTATACAGCCAAGTTTACATCGACTGTAGCTATTTTAGATCTAATAAATATTGTAACATAATCATAACTTGATAGTTATGATTATGTTACAATATTTATATTTATATATTTATATTTAATATTTATATATTTTTCAAATGATTTTGATAAAGTCTCGTCGAAATAATAACTAAAAGTCACAACACTATGCGTAATTTACTTAAAAAAGGTAAGACAAGAAATCTCGATTTTAGTAATCCGCCATAATTATGCCCGTCTCTAGTTCAACAAGCTGTCAATGTCAATTTAATCTCCCTTCACTTCGCAAGTGCTTTCGAACGATTTACAGAATGCCGGTTGTTAGATGGATCTAGTTCGTTTTCGAGATGAGTTGTATCACCTGGGTGAGATTCGAATTCGAGCTTGTTTCTTACAGAATGTGTCTGCTGATCGCGAGGCGCATGCTATGTCGCGTGAATCTGAGACCTTCACCGACAGGGAGTCTCGCTTGAGTTCAAAAAGAGTACTGTCGGCAATAACTCGGTCTCAACAAACCAGTGATCAACGCATTCAAATCAGTTAAGCCGTTGCTTAGATTAGCGAGTTCACACATTCAGACAAAATAAAAATCCTTTGGAAAAAATTCTAAATGGGATAGCAAATTACAATGATTGTTAAATATAATTACTACTATTACACACTATTAGGTACCCCAATGTATGTACTGATAGAGACGCTGGCTGTGTCCAAACACTGTTAATCAATACATACCTATAATAAAATTGTAAGTGGTCGACGTCTGTACATCGAAGATATAATAGAGAAACTGTTGTAAGGGGGCTTTATAAACGCAATAGAACCCAAAACAATGGTTTTTAGAATTTTTGTCTGTTTATCTGTTTGTCTGTTTGTCTGAATGTTTGAACACGCTAATCTCAGAAACGGCTTAACCGATTTGAATGCGGTTTTCAGTAATTCGTTGTGGTTTACTCAATTTAACATTTTGTTCTATGTCTTCGTCCTATGCCTTCACTATCGCAGTGAAGGCATAGGACGACTTCTTACTATTATGTGATATCACATGTCTGCAGGCAATACCATTCTCACCTTTATCTACGTAATTTTTTAAAATACTTAAAATCAATAATCAAAGTTGAAAATTTTACAATGGAATTACACTGGAACTTTTTTTAAATGTCGTAATGTTGCAAAATATTTTAATATTTTTGTTTATTTATTTTATGAAATTTATTGAAATATTCTCACTCGCCTAAAATTTTGCGACATTAAAATATTTTATAGATTTTTTTACCCATACATTTTCTATGGGAATTTCAGAAACTTTAGGTCCATGGTTCTCAGGAACCATTTGACCCCGATCGAAATTATTTCGGCTATGGTGTTTATTCGGTACCAAATTCTATGTGCCAAATCATAAGTTTCTAGCACTTGTAGTTCTCGAGTTGAAAAGTGCGGACAGACGGACAGGACCGGACTATAAGACTTCTCTTACATAGTATACTTGTCAGTATAGTAAGAAGTCTAAAAGGTTATGTCGATCTAAAGTACCACGCAGGCAGGCTGCGGGCAAAAGCTATACATAATAAATCAGTAACTGGTGATCAAGAAAACTATAACACGCAGGCGGAGCTGCAGGCAACAGCTAGTAACTAATAAAATTAGTTCTTCCAGTGATGAAAATGAGTCGCTTACTCCGGAATCATTTCGTTCGAAAGCAGCAATTATCGTAGATAATTTGTTGCCGCCAAAATCTCGGGAGATTTACATAAAAACATACTATTTGAACCCCCATCCCCCCATCCCCATCAGACAATGTAGGTGTTGGAAACCTTTAACTTATTTTCTCGCAGTCAATGGTATAAAGTAGAGTAGACTACTCGTGAAAAAAAAATTATCTCGTTCCTTGTATCCCTCGCTACGCTCGGGTTTCTATTCTAGAATCCTTCTCTACTCTCGGGATCCAACTTCGTAACTCGAATTAAATTTTCTTTTTTTTCATTTGATGTATAATCTACTATTCATTAATCTACCCTTAGAACTAAAACAATTTTTACAAATACTACACTGGTGAGATCTCGCACCAGTGTGAGTACGGATATGGTATGATATAGTATAGACTAAGAGTATCTCTAGACTAAACCCTTTCATACAACTAGTAGTTCTGCGAACAGTAGACTTCGCGTTATTTTCGTTTCTCCCCATTTTCCCCCCAATCGAAAAATCCCTTCGACAAATGTTGCGCCTTGCAACATTGAACACTTGTGCCAAATTTCATGAAAATCGGCTGAAAAATGCGGCCCGTAGACCGGAACTGACACACAATGTAATTAAAATATATATAAATATTAAAAATACAGACAAAACGCCAAATCGGCCAGTTCGAGTTGTAACTGAGACGCTTCGCTCGCTCGGTCAATCACTACATTGATGGGGTTTCCCTCCAGTGTGAGTACGGATATGCCGTATTAAATTACTCTTACAAATAAAACCTTTCATACAGTCACTTCATCGATAAGGTTACGCACCAGTGTGAGTACGGATATGCTTTATTAAATTACTTTTCCGACTAAAACCTTTCATACAGTCACTACATCGATAAGGTTTCACACCAGTGTGAGTACGGATATGCCTTATTAAATGACTTTTCTGACTAAACCCTTTCATACAATCACTACATTGATAAGGTTGCACACCAGTGTGCGTACGCATATGCTTTGTTAAAGAAACCTTTTGACTAAAACCTTTCATACAGTCACTACATCGATAAGGTTTCACACCAGTGTGAGTACGGATATGCCTTATTAAATGACTTTTCTGACTAAACCCTTTCATACAATCACTACATCGATAAGGTTTCACACCAGTGTGCGTACGCATATGCTTTGTTAAAGAAACCTTTTGACTAAAACCTTTCATACAGTCACTACATCGATAAGGTTTCACACCAGTGTGCGTACGCATATGCCTTGTTAAAGAAACCTTTTGACTAAAACTTTTCATACAATCACTACATTGATAAGGTTTCTCTCCTGTGTGAGTACGGATATGCTGCATCAATAAACTCTTTATACTAAAACATTTCATACAGTCACTACATCGATAAGGTTTCACACCAGTGTGAGTACGGATATGTCGTATTAAAGTACTATTACACCTAAACCCTTTCATACAATCACTACATTGATAAGGTTTATCTCCAGTGTGAGTACGGATATGCTCTATTAAACTTGCCTTCCGACTAAAACGTTTCATACAGTCACTACATCGATAAGGTTTCGCACCAGTGTGAGTACGGATATGCTGCATCAATGTACTCTTTCGACTAAAACCTTTAATACAGTCACTACATTGATAAGGTTTCACACCAGTGTGAGTACGGATATGCTGAATCAATGTACTCTTTTGACTAAAACCTTTAATACAGTCACTACATTGATAAGGTTTCACACCAGTGTGAGTACGGATATGAAGTATTAAAGTACTCTTACACCTAAACCCTTTCATACAATCACTACATTGATAAGGTTTATCTCCAGTGTGAGTACGGATATGGTCCATCAATGTACGCTTATGACTAAAACGTTTCATACAGTCACTACATTGATAAGGTTTTTCTCCAGTGTGAGTACGGATATGCTGTATTAAATTACACTTACATCTAAAACATTTCATACAGTCACTACATTGGTAAGGTTTCTCTCTAGTGTGTATACGGACATGTAAAGTTAAACTAGATTTAGTAGAAAAATGTTTGCGACAAGTTTCGCATGAGAATTGTTTAGTGCCTCTTGAACCATTAGTACTTCGAATTGAACTGATTTCATTTGGAGATATTTCTATGTTAACATTATTATCGTCAGCGTTGCTTTTTTGGTTAGCGGATCCTTCTTCAACAGCGTGAATCGTACAGGGGCTCGGTCCCACAATGACGTCCTGTACTTCATTTTCTCTTTCAGGATAAAGCACTTCTGGAGAGAGAAAAAAAATACAAATAAATCATCTTGCGTCTTGTTTTAAGATGAAATTCGAGTTGCAATATCCATTTAAAAAAGTAATCCATATACAATGTATAGTCACGCCGATATCTGTAAGTTAAACCCATCTACGTCTGCCAGTAGTGTTGCTAGTACGGTGGTACTAGCAACACTACAACACTAAGGCCTATGTCACTTTGTTGATCGATGATGTTTTTGTTGATAAAATACATATTTCTTATTTATTTAATCTTAGAACACAGGTACATAATATATTATCTCCAAGATGGCACAGCTCGAACCATGTTCTACCTATTAGGCATGCAGATTACAATTACCCAGATACATACATAGGCACTAAATTATCGTACTTACTAGCACTATCCAATTCAAATTATAATACCTACCTACCACATAAATATTTTAATGCCAGTTATTTACCCAAAATTTAATAATACATATTTAATAATATTCATTAAAATGGTATCAAGAAAATATTTAAGCAAATGTCACGAAATCAATGTAATACAAAGTAACTACAAAAATAGAATGTCAAAATTTTTATGTCTTGTCTTGTAGTTCTCGAGTTGAAAAGTGCGGACAGACGGACAGGACCCTTCAGAAGAATCAAAAAATTTACCTGCCTAAATGGTAGTTTAATTAGGTCGGCATGCTCATAAACTATGACATTGACAGGTACTGACTGTACTATTTAGGAATTCAGAAATTCATAGGCCTGCAAAATTGTAAGGTTGCATTAATACGTATAGAGCTGCAAATTGGTGCAGGTCTTAAGTACTCCATTATAAATCAAATATCAAAAGTTCCCATCGATCCGATTTGTGCTAAAAAAGGTTATTCAAGGTTAAAGATGAAAATTTTCTGTTTTTGGATTTTCTCGTAAACAGTGAACTATATCAAAAAAAAGGTACAAAATTGTAGATCATAAAATAACCTACAAAAATGACCTTCCAACTTTTTCCTAGGAATTACCATTTCTCAAGATTGCGGTTATGAACGTCAAAACAAGCTATAGTGTACACGCAATGCTAGTCCGCTCCTACTTAACTCTGTCGTGATGTTATATAGCCTATATTACTCGCTAAAAATGTAGCTTTATATTACCGAAAGAAAGAACAATGGGCATCTTGTCCTATCAGCGGCCATTAATGAAACTATTATCAATTGAAAGATGAGGTTTTAGCAGACAACAAATGTTCAAGGAGATCTATTAAATATCATTTGAAAAAAGAAATGGGAAGGAAACGGTAAAATACATACTTTTTAATTCTGTAACTTTTATTTTTATGACAAAACACAACAAAAAACATCAATACACAATCAATAAAAATATATAATCATCATATACATCAATCAATAAAAATATTACGTTTAAATGTAAGATTATTTTTAAGTAATTACTTAAAAAATCATTCAAAACAGGAGTTCGTTATCGGGACCTTTTGTTGTTTACCATTAACTCTAGGGACTATTGTTAATTGTTAAAACTAGTTTCGACGCTGATTGGCCTCGTGCGACCAATCAGCGTCGAGTACGAATAACTCACGGGCATTGTTGTCCGGTGTCCCTCCACGACACACACACGGCGCAGTCCATCGTTGACATTTGTTTCGTTGAGGTACCTACTGTGCGATTATTATTGTTTGATTACCTACTAATGTTAGGCTTCTGCGATGCCGAATACAATACGCGACATGTGCGTTCCAGGATATTTTTTTTTTTTATATTGGGTTCGCCAAATGAGGGGCTCATCGTGGTCTAGTGGTAACCGACAATATTAATACATTGCTAAAGGTTAAGCAACATCTAGTCGGGCCGGTCTTAGGATGGGTGACCATTTCTGAAGACACTGTGACCCCCTCGTGCCTCGGAGAGCACGTTAAGCCGTCTGTCCCGGTTGTCATACGAACATATATATAAAATCCGACCGGTCTAACTACAGAACTTCGATATCGCCATGGGTTGTGAAGGTCAGATGGCAGTCGCTTCACGGAAAATATCGAAGTTCAGCCGAATCACAGTTAGACTGGAAAGTCGACCCCAACTGAGTTGGGAAAAGGCTCGGTGAATGATGATTGATGATTGGGTTCGCCAAATTGACGCCGCCCGCCTGGTGGTAAGTCGTGACGACGTCTAGCGATTGTGGGTCACTCTCACAGCACACAATACTATAGAGAGTGGCCCTCAACTTGACGACCTACTGATGTGCCTCTTCACGCTCCGCTTAAAGAACCCAGGATTATATCCGGGAGGTAACACGTGCACAGGCAGGGCGTTCCAGGGCACTATCGTTCAGCAGAGAAACGAACGTTTAAAACGTTCAGTTCTCGCGAACATGCTATCCACTGTGTGGGAGTGGCATCTCTGCCTGGGACGCGTTGTTGGATCGGAAGGAAGAGGGTGGGATCAGATTGAAGAGCTCTTCAGAACACTCGCCGTGGTGAATACGGTAGAATGCGGCCAAGGAAGCTATTGTCCGGTGCTGAGCTAGCGGCTATATGCTTCCCGTTACCTCTGGACCTGCATAGCGTCGAGAGCGCCCAGCAAATACTTCGCGGATCCGTCCCAGAGGTGAGAGCAGTATTCGACGCAGGGTCTAATCTGCGTCTTGTACAGCAGACACCTCTGGTGCGGTGCAAAGAATCGCTTTACCTTATTCAGTATTCCTAGTTTCCGCGAAGCTAGCCCTATACATCTTTCGATGTAGTTTTTATTATTGAGCTCTCGACGAACGTCTATGCCAAGGATGTCAAGGTTGTCCTTCATTGGTAATAATGCATTCTGAAGA
>OY748314.1:3314476-3401148 GCA_963556515.1 Nudaria mundana
AGTTACATCAAAATATATATATGCAAATATTATGTTCGTTAAACAGAATATACATTTATACAGTATGACCAGTGACATACATGCAATAAATACTAGAAATAAGCATAAATTGGTTGGGACGTATTATCGTTTACAGAAGGTTCATGACTCCTTAGCAGGATTTGGTGTGCGTTTTTATAACAAAACTAGTGGTCGCCCGCGTGTGCGTTCGCGCAGCGGAATGTTGTTGAATTTAAAGATTTTAATTATGCAGATATTTAGTGTATGACGTCGTGTAATTGTATATGGTAAAAAAAAATTGTGCATGCAGCCATTGTGGAGAAATTCGCCAAAAACTGATTCCGCTGGGGTGAACGTTGTCCTGGCGGAACTTTTTTTAATCCATGGACTTAGAATAAAAAAAAATGTGTCCAAAAATTAGTGTGTATTTGTGTGTAATTGTGTATGTATGAATAAAATTAGGGCATGCATAAACTTCGGAGAAATTTAAGTTTCCGCTACGCGAACGTTTTGCCATTGGCTAGTTTTCATATAAAGCGCTTATATAGAGAGCTGTAGATTTTTACATACGTTATTTTGAATTTGTTTATATTTGTTTAAAAACAGATTTAGAAAAAAATCGTAGGGTTTAAAAGATAAAAATATTAACGTAAAATACGCTTATTAGGTCTTAGTTCGTAAAGTATGCACTTTGGGGTCTAGTTTTTCACGATTATACAAACCTTGTAAGTGTCTGCAACATCTTGCCAAATATCAATGATGTTCCGTTAGTAATTAATGAGTTATAGGACAATTTACCATGAATATACCACTGTTTACAAAGCAGTCAACTATCATGACGTTTTTAAAGGAATTGCATAGTAAAATGTATTCCAATAATTAGTGTATTAATTCAACTACTCACGTGCAAAATTTCATCTCATTAAATTCAGTAATTAAAGAGAAACAATTAAAATTACTGACAAAGCAGCGAAAACCTGCATAACCCGACCAAGTTCGGATGGCTACAAAAAAGCGGCCGTGCCATATATCTAAGTAACGTTCTTAACTTTCCAGTATAGTATTGTTACGCCATCTGTTACGACATCTAAATAATGTTACACCATCTAGTAGCGAATATCGAAACGAGGCGCCATCTAGTAGCAAGTGGCGGTACTACTACGTAACGTATTTCTCGAATGTTCTCTCAAGGTAACTTCTACGTAACGCGTTTCTAGACACATCTAGAAGGTTCGGGAGAGTGACAGAGTTCGCGATGATTCTCGGCTGAAACTTCTAGAACAATGAACGCCCTATATATGCCGAGCGCTTGAGCGGGAGATCATCAGTATTTCCAGGGCGATAATACGAGTTATACCTGCGAGTTCAAATGCGAATAAGTGTTCAGTGAAGCTAATAGTGAAGTGTAAACTAGTGGTGTAATAAATAAAGTGTTTTATGGTAGTTTGATCGGCATTTTTAATTCCGTAGAACCCCAGCTCGTAACAATTGGTGTCAGAAGTGGGATTTGGACAATGCCGGTGTTACCGAAAGAAGACACAGAGGGCGTCCGTACCAGGGGTCAGCGCCAGCAGGAGTTGGACAGCAGGCGCTTCGGAGGTAATACGCCGGAGAGGTTGGGTGGTCAGCAGCAGCCAACGGTGGAAGCTGGCCCGCCCACGGTATCTCCAGCGCCAGCACCTCCAGACTTTGCTGCGCTGATGGCGATGCTACAGGAGCAAGCCCGCCGGTTTGAAGGACAGCTGCTGCGGGAGAAGGAGGAGCAGGCACGCCGCCAAGAGGAGCAGGCACGCCGTCAGGAGGAGCAGGCCCGCCGGTTGGAAGAACAGCTGCTGCGTGACAAGGAGGAGCAGGCATGCCGCCAGGAGGAGCAGGCCCGCCGGTTGGAAGAACAGCTGCTGCGTGACAAGGAGGAGCAGGCACGCCGCCAGGAGGAACAGGCACGCTGCCAGGAGGAACAGACGCTCCTCATGAAAGATCTTCGAGCGACTTTTGGCAAGGAGATGAATGTGATGAAGGATCAAGTTCATCATGTTGAGAACCGCATCACGGAAGCCGAAACTCGGATAAAAGATGTAAAAAACCAGATTACAGAATATGTGAGGAAAGAGCTGGGAAATCTGAAAGCTGGAGATGGGGTTGCGAGTTCCTTACCTGCTGTGCCTTCAGCACGTAGATTTAAAGTACCTCCATTCGATGGGACATTTTTCATGGTCGGCCTATTAAAAACAGTTTGAGGCCGTTAAGAAGGCAAACGGGTGGAGCAAAGCCCAGGCCATGACTGCGCTTACATTGGGTCTGCGAGACAAGGCGTTAAACATCCTAGAAGCTCTCGGAGACGATGTATCCTACGAGCAGCTACTAGAAGCCTTGGAAACCAGATACGGTGACGCTCACCTGGAACACGTGTATCGTGCGCAGCTGAAGGATCGTGTCCAGCGCACTGGTGAAAACTTGCAACAGTGGGCCCTGGAAGTTGAGAAGCTGGTACGGAAGGCATACCAGTTGGTACCTGTGCTAATCGATGGGAATCTGGTGCAAGTATTCATCGACGGCATCCACGACCTGGAAGTCAGGGCTGCAGTGAGTCTCGGGCACCATGAGACTCTCAAAGACGCCTTGGCTCATGCTTTGGAGGTCGAAGCCGTACGGAAGGATCATCGATCTCACCGTGTCAGGGAAGTTGTAGCATCACCGGCTCGCGACCGTTTCACGAGGTATAGCCCTAGGTGCTACACATGTGGTGAGAGGGGCCACCTTCGATCCAGTTGCCCAAAGCGGACTGCTGAAAGAGAAGAAAGTCGTTCCCAAGAGGATAGGGTGGCTAATGTCACCGCCCAGCAACAGCAGGGAAACGAATAAATGCCAGGACTGCGGGGCGGGTGCTGGCTGATTTTAGAAGAGCCCCAGGGGTTTCGATCTCACAAACCCAGGATGGGAACAGCCTGATCATCAAGGGCGAGGTAAATGGAACACCATGCAAGCTGATAATAGATACTGGAGCATCTCGCACGGTTGTCAGCTCCCGACTTGCAAATCGGTTCCTTGGGGACTCTGCGAACCGTGACCGCATCAACTTGGTAACAGCCACCGGTCAGCGCATACCCGTCCAAGGAGAGAAAGAGATGCAGTTAAAGTTGGGCAATGGAATTTACCTGCATAATGTCATCGTGGCTGACATAATGGACGACTGCATACTGGGCTTAGACTTTATGAGGAAGAACTCTTGTGAGATCGACGTCAAGCAAGGAGCGATGAAATGTGGTCAAGAGGAACTTTTCATGGAAGGAGCGTTATCAGGAAAAGTGTACAGCTTGAAGAAGGTCGTGCTTCCTGCCAGCTCAGAAACCACTGTACCAGTTAGTCTCCCTCAGAATTCTGGGCGAACACATCGATGTGTACTCATAGAAGGGATACACAATGACCTCCCATGGAAAATGGCCCGAACTCTGGTAAGAGCCAATGAAGCCTCAGTGGTACGTGTGCTGAATCTTAGTGATAAGGAACACGTGATAGAAAAGAGCACATTGATTGGCAATTGCGAAGAAGTAGATTGGATGCGCCGATGCCAAGAGTTGAGTACTGGGAACATCGTCAACAAGGACGCTAGAAACAACGTCTTGACACTTTTAGAAGACTGTCGTAACATCTTAACGAAGAATGAAATGGACAAGGCTAAGAAGTTGTTACTCAAGTACGCCGATATTTTCTCTTCGAGTGATGCTGACATTGGGAAGACTGGATTGGTTCAGCATAAAATCAATACAGGAAATGAGGCACCCATCCGTCAGCGACCAAGGAGACTGCCAGTAGCACGAGAAAAGGAAGTTGAGACCATGATTGAAGGAATGGTAAAAGTTGGTGTGATAGAACCATCGTCAAGTCCATGGTGCTCACCTGTAGTGCTGGTAAGAAAGAAAGATGGCAGTATGCGGTTTTGTGTCGACTATCGTCGTCTGAACGACGTTACGAAAAAGGACAGCTACCTTTTACCAATGATCGATGACACGTTGGACATGCTGACAGGGGTGAAGTGGTTTAGCACGCTAGACCTGAAAAGTGGTTACTGGCAAGTTGAAATCGATCCTAAGGATAAAGAGAAGACTGCATTTTCCACTGGAAAGGGTTTGTGGCGTTTTAAAGTTATGCCATTTGGTTTATGCAACGCCCCGGCAACTTTTGAAAGATTGATGGAAATAGTACTCGCCGGATTGACTGGAGACGCCTGTCTTGTCTATTTGGATGACATTATCATCGTGGGCCATACGTTAGAAGAGCATCTCCAAAACCTGGAACGCGTGCTTGTAAAGATCCGAAGCGCAAACCTGAAGCTCAGCCCAAAGAAGTGCTCATTCCTCAAACGGCAAGTAAGCTTCCTAGGCTACGTAGTGTCGGAAGATGGTATCCGCACGGATCCAGAGAAAATCATCGCCGTCAAGGATTGGCCGGTCCCAAAGGATAAGACGCAGGTCAGAGCATTTTTGGGTTTGTGCTCATACTACCGGCGATTCGTCCAGAACTTTGCGGATATTGCCAAGCCCTTACACAAGCTCACGGAGGAAAAGCGACAATTCTGCTGGGACGGAAGCTGCGGCATCGCATTCCAGGAGCTAAAGAATCGTCTGTGCAATACACCTATTTTGGGTTATCCTGATGCGGAAAATAAATTTATAGTAGACACAGACGCAAGTGATATCGGACTCGGAGGTGTGTTATCTCAACGGAAAGGAGATCGAGAGGTCGTTATAGCCTACTTCAGCAAATCCTTATCGAAACCTGAAAGGAATTATTGCGTCACGAGGAGAGAATTACTTGCCGTGGTGAAGACATTGCAGCATTTCAGCAAATATTTACTAGGGCGAAAATTCCTTATACGTACCGACCATGCTGCATTGAAGTGGCTATTACAATTCAAGAATCCAGAAGGACAAGTCGCCAGATGGATTGAGCTACTACAGGAATATGACTGTGTAATCGAACATCGCAGAGGGAGATCCCATGGCAACGCAGACGCATTGTTAAGAAGACCTTGCCCTGAAGACTGTAAGCACTGTGCCAAACAGGAGATAAAGGAAGCCATACCTGTGAAGATGCTTAAAACGGATCTGAGCGACGAATGGAAAGAAAGCCTACAACATGCTCAACCGGACAACGCAGACATCAAGCCAATATTTGAGTGGATTAAAGCAAGTGCTCCTAAACCCATGTGGAGTGACGTCGCTTCAATGAGTTCAATCACAAAAAGTTATTGGGCGCAATGGGACAGTTTAGTTATTCAGGATGGAGTCTTGTGCCGCAAATGGGAAAATGCTCGAGGAGACAGTTGTCATTTGCAAATGGTCGTCCCTAAAGTTAAGGTCCCAGATGTGCTACAGCTCTACCATAATGGATGTTCAGGGGGCCATATGGAAGTAAAAAGGACTCTGTTGAAGATACGTGAGCGGTTTTACTAGATCCACTGTCACGACGACGTTGAGGACTGGTGTCGCAAATGTACGAGTTGTGCTGCTGTGAAAGGACCTCATACACGGAGCAGAGGTGCACTGAAACTGTATAACGTTGGGGCACCATGAGAAAGGATAGCCCTAGATGTTGCGGGACCGTTTCCTGAAAGTGAAAGCGGAAACAAGTATTTCGTGGTTGTGATGGATTATTTCACGAAGTGGCCAGAAGTCTTCGCTATACCTAATCAAGAAGCTACCACGGTCGCAGATAAATTAGTTCACGAAGTCTTCTGTCGTTTCGGGGTGCCTCTAGAAATCTATAGCGATCAAAGAAGAAATTTTGAATCTCAGGTGTTCCAGGAAATGTGTCGGGTCATGGGTACTCACAAAACCAGAACGACCTCTTACCACCCGCAGTCAGATGGAATGGTGGAGCGATTTAATCAGACATTGGAGAGATATCTGGCGAAAGTTGTGGAAAGCAGGCAAAAAGATTGGGACAAGCACATCCAACCGTTTCTTTTGTCTTACCGAAGTGCGGTTCACGAAAGCACGTCAGTGACACCAGCTTATGCGAACTTTGGAAGAGAATTACGGTTGCCTGCCGACTTAATAACCGGTATACCGCCTGACGCTCCACGCAATATCACCGATTATGCGAATGACTTGCGCAGTAGGATGAATGACATTTATGAGCATGTCAGACAATCAGGTCAACAAATGTCTGAAAAGATGAAGACCCGTTACGACCGAAAGACAAACAATAAGGGCTTCGATGAAGGTTCATTAGTGTGGTTACATAACCCAGTCCGCAGTAAAGGGAAGTATCCTAAACTGCAAGCTAAATGGGATGGACCATACCGAGTTGTGAGCAAGATTAACGATGTCACTTACCGAATACGGAGGAGTCCAAGAAGTGTGCCAAAGATAGTTCATGTGGATCGATTGGCGCGATATTATGGGCCTGACAATGCCCGGGACGAGCATGTCTTAGGAGGGGGCAGTGTTACGCCATCTGTTGCGACATCTAAATAATGTTACGCCATCTAGTAGCGAATATCGGGACTGCGAAACGAGGCGCCATCTAGTAGCAAGTGGCGGTACTACTACGTAACGTATTTCTCGAATGTTCTCTCAAGGTAACTTCTACGTAACGCGTTTCTCGACACATCTAGAAGGTTCGGGAGAGTGACAGTGTTCGCGATGATTCTCGGCTGAAACTTCTAGAACAATGAACGCCCTATATATGCCGAGCGCTTGAGCGGGAGATCATCAGTATTTCCAGAGCGATAATACGAGTTATACCTGCGAGTTCAAATGCGAATAAGTGTTCAGTGAAGCTAATAGTGAAGTGTAAACTAGTGGTGTAATAAATAAAGTGTTTTGTGGTAGTTTGATCGGCATTTTTAATTCCGTAGAACCCCGGCTCGTAACAGTATTTATTAATATGGTACAGTTGCGTACACAAGCGTTAGGAAAAATTAAAACAATTACATTTCTTGATTGAAAAATATTTTTTTAATAATAACGCCACTATCTACGATAAAAATAAATCTTCAATTAACAAGTTCGTTTCTAATTAAACATCCGTGTACAAAAATATCTTTAATTACATATAATAATTATGTATTTATTATTTATTTCTCGCCACCTGTTACGTAGAAACCCAAAAATTGGCGAAATGTGGGTGTCACAGAAATGTCACGCCTACCCCTTCTGGAACAACAGCCGTGAATGCTCACGGCTGTTGTTCCGTTCTGTATTTTCATTCATTCATCAAGAAACACAAGTATAAAAATGGTTCATATAATTAAAAGTAAGTAAACAATAACAAAATATGAGTCGCCACCTAAAAAGCGTGCTAGGGTTGTACAAAAATTAGTTATAAACAAACATGAAATTTATAAATTATTCATATACTTAATTAAACGAAAGTAAACAATAACAAAATATGAGTCGCCATCTAAAAAGCGTGCTAGGGTTGTACAAAAATTAGTTATAAACAAACATGAAATTTATAAATTATTCATATACTTAATTAAACGAAAGTAAACAATAACAAAATATGAGTCGCCATCTAAAAAGCGTGCTAGGGTTGTACAAAAATTAGTTATAAACAAACATGAAATTTATAAATTATTCATATACTTAATTAAACGAAAGTAGACAATAACAAAATATGAGCTCAAATTCTAATGTTTTTTCATTTTAATGATTACTGATCAAATTCTGATTTCTACTAATTTGATGATAAAATCAATTGCTATTGCAAAACCTATCAGAATGAAAATGTTACCAGCTGCCCGATTCACGTTTAAAAAAAACCGTAGCGTAGAGACTTAAAAATGTCACTTCATTTTTTGCCAATTAAGCCTTTTTAACCGACTTAAAAAAAGAAGAAGATTCTCAATTCGCTGTATTTTTTGAACCGATTTTGATGATTCTTTTTTTACTTCTTTAAACTTTCGCGTTTTGTACACATTATAAACTTAAGACTAACGGGTCTTTTACGCGATTATTGAGATATATACATACCTCTTTATTACCCAATTACCCAAAAAATGGGTAATAAAGAGGTATGTATATATCTCAATAATCGCGTAAAAGACCCGTTAGTCTTAAGTTTATAAAGATTCTTTTTTTTATTTGAAACCTGGTGCATCCCGTGTGGTCACATTTTAATTTCATTAGGATCGGTCCTTGGGTTTACACCAGGTAACTCTTCAAAACCGTATAGGAGTTGTTTAGAAATTGAGCTATTGGAAGATTTATGACAATCCAAGACTAGTAAGTGCGTTAAAAACAGAAAACCAAAAGGCGATTTCTAAGTTTCTAAGTTAAAACGACTTTTGGACTGGCGTGTTTACGTGAATCGACCGGCTGGGTAGTTAAGTTACCTCAGTCTCTTTCAAAATCATTAGGCGTTCTTCTCTTTCAAAACACGTAAAGCTCTTTCTTTCCCCTCTTTCATAGCCTCTATGACATTGGGCGGGTCACGAATAGGCATGCTTCGTGACTGCCGAGGATCAACTAATTCTGGAAGGAGGCAATCGTAATATAATCTAACTAATTTCATCTCCATTTTCTCCTTCCAAAATTTGTCGTCCTTTTCTACAATATAAACTTTCATAGGTACAGTAGCACCAAACTAGATGCCAAGCATGCAAACGTTTCTTTTAGTTATATGTAGCTGTCCCTGAATTTGGAAATACCAGTAATGATTTTTATTTATGACATAACCCTTGGAAGCCTTGTCCTTAACCCAAAAGGTATGTTTGGCCATTGCTTCATCAAGAGTCATGCCAGCTAAAGAATGTGGGCACTTAATTTCAATTAAACCGTTTCCATAAATGCCATCTGGTGTAGTACCAAGAAATTCAAATTGATCGTCGACGAACAAACCGCAACCTTGTTTACTAATATTCTCTTGAATTTCTAACCGTCTAATTGCAGTTTCTTCGTTTTCGATACCGTACCGTACAGCAGGGAAACTGGAGATATTACTACCATAAACGATTTTACAAACAAGAGCAGCACAACTTGTGCTCTCTCGTTTTTTACAAACTTCCCCGAACGATGATGACGTTAGTAATTTTCTCCTTGTACTCATCCACTCAGCACTACTTCTTTGCAAATGGGTCGACCTTTCAAGCTCCTCTCTTTCAGCACAAGACAACTTTAAATCAACTAAAAAAGATGACTTGGCTTTCTCATATAATTCTAGACTCAGATCAGGTTTTTCGCAGTTTGGTCCATAGTGAGCGTCTTTCGATACAGCGCTGTGGCTTTTTTTCAATCTTAATTTAGGTTTAGCAATTAAACGGTTTCTACGATTACTATTTTCCACTTTCGCGATCAAAGGATTAGGACTAGATTTAAATATGACTTCATGAGTTTTACTATGAATCGATCCCGTATTAAAAGACACAACAGCAGCTGCGCATCGGCCCGCATAAGAACCACGGGAAGAATAATTTACACGCTTACCCCCAACTAATTTGTCAATTACTCCGTTAAAACTTTCAACTATATTACTTGTGCAATTATGAATTAAACTTCTAGAATGATATGACAGTCTTTTACTTAAAATTTCTACCGCGTCCATTAATCCGCATCCAACAATTGCTGGAAGTAACCCAACAGGTTCTATTCGACGAGTGTCAGGTCTACAAAAATACTCCTTGCAATGTTGGTGATTACCAAATACGTGTTGTGGACCATTTAGGATATCTTCATTAAGATTTTTTATTTTTTCTTTGAGTGACTGATTTTGATCCCCCCAATATTTAATCACGCATTTTACACCCGTTCTTAAACGCAAATACCTTTCTTTTAGGAATTTCCGCAATTCGCAAGGATACTTAGTGTCTTTCGACAATTTCTCCAAGCTATTGCAGTAGTTTCGTAAAAGATGATTTTTGCATTCAATTTTCTCTACTATTAAATTATCGTACGGACGCGAATCTAATATTTTTTTATAAGTACTGGAATCGCCGTCTGCTACAAATTTATTATAAATTACACCGTGATCAACAAAGGAACGTTTAAACCCCTCAACTATTATGGTCGATTCCATCCCGGTAGATGATCCTGAATAATTCTTGAAACAATGGTGTTCCGGGGGCTGACTGTTGTTCTTTGCGGCTCGTGCACAGACTACGAAGTATTTATTTTTAACTCCAAAAAACAATACTTTATTAGTTTTAATGCCAATTATCGCAGCTGCGCCGGATAAGGCGGAAAAATTCTTACCATAAGATCTCTTGCTCCAACAACCGTCCACCTTTCCCTCTTGACGGTTGACAATAACTAGTTCCTGTAAAGAAAGATAATGGCTTGATTTTTTTTATAAAAAATAATTCAAAAGGTATGGGCCAAATTTCTTCAAACATAGCTAAGAACTCCCTTAAAATACATCTTTGAAACACATAACACTAGATCAAAATCTTGAACGTTTTTATCAGTCTTCGTCAATTATGATAATGAATAAATAAACATAATAAAAAAACTGGTTGCTTGTAAAGTCGGTTTAGGACGATAATTTTACCGAATAACGTCATAATATTATTCTCCATCGCTTGTACTGCGCTCTCGCTTGACCCTAGCGTGACATAATGTGACACTTTTTTGTGCGTGTTGCCGGTGTTCATCGATTTATAAGACGTTATCACGTCATAAATTTAATAAATCCGACTATATGCATAAAAACTCAAAAGGTAAAAAGAACACAAGTCTACGGTCTTGAATTATGTTACATAAAAATAAATAAGAACACTAATGTAATAAATCGAATTCAACAGTCGAGACCCATTGAAATCCTCACAGGCTCGAAGATATTCCTGACTAGCTAAATATTTCTTTAGAAATAAGCCCCGACTGCTAAATACGCTATATTACAATGGTGTTGTTATTTATTTTTATTAAATATTTTTATTACATGTTTTCATTTTTTTATCTGTCGGGTTTTAAAATTTTTATTGTTTATTTATTTATATTCATAACTGACGAAGACAAATTATAAAAGTGCGAAAGAATTCATACAATATTATGTTCGTCATGAACAGAAATTATAAATTTCCTTTACGCTATACGTATTGGTTTTTTATGGCGTCACTTATTCTATGTCACTCGGGCTTAGAAGACAATTCTAATGATACTAAAAACATTAAAATCGGTTCAATAATTTTGAACTTATCGTGCCACAAAGATATATTACTAAGTATACATACATACATACGTACACCAGTCGCGTAAAAGATAATATTTTACAAAAAAAATTCTTGATTTTGGTAAAATACGAGATTTGAACGTGAATTTTCTTTTGAGAAAGTAATTGAGAAGTATTAAGGTACTAAGGTGTTTGTCTCTCAATGAAAATAATAAATATTGGAAAAAAAAAACTGTAGGTATTGAGATTTTGTCTTCGCCCATCACTAACTAGTTTGTTTATTTATGTAACAAGTCTACAAGAATTACGTATAACAACTTACCTCTCTACAGCGCGTAGCAGTGTTGCTCGGAGTCTCGGCCTGAAGGTTTTCTTCATTTTCAGTACTGGAAATATTATTCATGTATATCCACTTTTTATTTATTTTGTAATTTTTGTACAACCCTACGCCAGGCGCGCCTCTTTGGCGGTAAGTATGTCGACAAAGCCGCGCGCGCCCGTGCAATTTCTGATAGGAAACATACCTACTTCCACTTCCACATATTTAGACATGATGAACATGAAAACTAATACTATATTATGTAATAAAATTTATTATTATGAAAATTGTTCCTATAGAAATTGACTTTATTACTTATAGAGATATTGAAATTACGTAATTATTACCTACCCTACTGGACATTGTAATTTTTCTTCTTAGACTGACATACCTAATTGTGTACCTATCTGATTACATGTCAAATCAATATTTACATGCTATTGTAGGTATATGTCTGAATCAGGCGATCTAAATCATTGTACCTATTAGCTTTGTAATGTACCTACCCTGTTCAAAATGCAAATAGATTATATTATTATTACTACTAAGACATGCTAGCATACACACAATTGATTGATACCTACTTTACAAGGTTCATAAAATTACCTACTCAACAAAGTAAATAATTTTGTATTTCTTACGATTTATATCTAGTTCCATCATGGTTTTCTTTCAGACTTTCATTATATCGGTACTTTCTACTTACTGAAAGTAAATTAGTTATAAAAATATTGTACTTACAGTTTTTCACAAAAAACACAAATTCACAACACGTAATTTTGCTGGAGCATCCGACACGCGTGGAGTCACTTTGAAATGCTATGGCGCACTGGCGACTAGTGATCACTAGTGGCGACGACCGTGCTATCGGGATGCGTTTAATTTTTCATACATTTTTCTATGGAGAATTTACGTAAAACATATCTAGATTTTAGGGCTTTAAAAGGGGAAGTCTTTGTTTGTAAAGGTACAAAAAAAAGTACATGGTTATATTTATTGGTTTTTTCAGTATTCAAAAAGTGTTTCTTTTTATCAATTTGTGTTGATTTATTGGGTTAAATCTGAAAAATACGAAGGCACGTTTTCGCATTTTTTCTCAATTTTGTGCGTTTGTTGACGTTTATTATATAACAACTTCAGGGTTTTAAGAGTTAAAATTAGCATTAACATAATTTTTGGTCTTTCATTTTAATATATACAAATTATCGTTGTTATTAATCATATGTAAATAGGTTAAATATGAAAAATCGTAACACTCTTTTCGGTGATTTTCACGATCTGGGCCCTTAAGACACACCTCCTAAAAAAGGCATATTATACTATTAAGGATTATCTAAAGATACAGAGAAATGGCAATGAGTTGCTTGCTCATCACTCGAGCTACTTAGGTGCTACTTCTGTTTGATACTCAGTACTGTAAAGTGTTATATGAGAAGCACTAACAAAGTAAAATACAGTCGAGGTTTACAGTCAAAATTTTAAACTATTGTGCAAAATATCCCACTTATCTGTCAAAGTTACCCAGATTGACTGTATTGTTTATTATTTTAATTTTTTTTTATTTTTATGTTTTTTACGTCGTTACTTTGTGGGTGTAAATCAATATTTATATGTTTATGTATTAAATAAGTAAAGTGGTATATAATTATCGATCAATACCTGTAGAATGTTCATGATTTGTTATTTTATATTTTGTTGCTTTTTCTTTTGTATAATGTTCTCGTGTATAACGTATTGTACCTATGTTCACTTGACATTCAATTCTTTTTTACAATAACACCACCCGGCCGTCTCTGAAAATCAGCGCTGTCTGCCTTGCACTACGCAGACAGCATTACGCTGAGAGACGGCCGTTTATTCCACTTCACTGTTGTTTATTTTAGTATTTATAATTTCTTTATTTTTTTGTAGTGTTTATTTGCCATATGTTGTCTATTTTCTTGAAATTATTATTATTATGATATTGTTAGGTATGGGTACTTTGAGATTATGTGGCACCTATAACTAGTATTTGACTTTATTGTGAATAACAGAGATCCATAATTTGTAAGTTCACTTGGTCCACACATGGTCACGTATAGCCCTTGCCCTCTTTTTATTGTTGTAACAGAATCATTGTATTATATTTACTGGAGAATAAAAAGAGTGGCCGTGAGTTTTTCTTGCCAGGTTCTTTCCTCACAGGCTCTACCTATTGCCTTGCGAATCTGGCGGTAAATGTAAATGTAGAAGCATTTTCTTTTTTGACGATCATAAGTGTTACTTTGTGACCTACATGAATAAAGATATTTTGATTTGATTTGCCGTGCGTATGGATAGCAGAGATTTATAGCATCATTCATCATTTATAGCAATCTTGGTACTTTGGTAAGTAAAATATTGTATGATTATGAGGAGGATATCTGCAGTGAGAAGGCATTGCTGTTCCAGTCAACCGGCTAAACTGCCCAGATGCCGTCCCGCAGGAGGGATTGAGGGGAACGAAGTGTGCAGGATATCATTAACCTGCTGAAGCAAACTGACCCTGACGACGGTCCAGATTTCGTCGCCAAGGACCTCTATAACCTCCCTCCGGTGGGATTCGACCACGTCGACGTCACAAGACTGCTCAAGGACATCGCGTTCCTGAAGTCCAGCCTTGCCGATGTGTTGACAAAATTAGAGGCCTCGGATAAAACTATCGGTGCGGAATTATTGTTAGTTCGTAGCAGTAATTCGGTTAGTAGGTCGCCGAACGTGGCCTCTAATAATGTCAATGCACGTAGAGGTGCGCATGCAAATGCGTCAGTGTGCAGTTTTGAGTCAGCGGAATTTGACTCGCCCGAGTGTCCAGTGGCGGTGGCGTATGTCTCGAACATGAGTACGCGCTCCGTCGCCACCGCCGCCGCCTCTTCCCCCGCGATGACGCCGACTACGGTTACGTTGCCCGCTCCTCGGCCGAGTGACTACGAAGCTGCAACAGCCAGCACCCCTACAGCCGTTAAGACAAAGAGGAGTAAGCAGAGCAGTGTCACTCAATGGAGCACTGCACCCGTTAAGGCTCCACGGAAGGAGCCTTGTGACGCAGAGGGGTTCACTGTAGTGGTGAAGAAGAAGAGGAAGCCCTCCTGCAAGGACCAGTGTGGTACTGCTTCAAGAACCATCGAGCAGCACTACCACGATGGTCTACGTATCTCGTGTTCACCATACCACGAAGGTCGCAGACGTTGTGGACTACCTCCAGAAGAAAACCGGGTTGGGTTTGAGGGTGGAGAAGCTGGATTCTCGTCACAACGTGAGCTTCAACTCTTTTGTGGTGAGGGTTCCTACAGACCGCATCGACACTGTCATGACTTCCGAGTTCTGGCCGAATGGGGTGAATTTCCGGCGCTTCAGGGGACACCTGCCGATAAGCGCACCCCCGACCCGCGACACGTCGATGTCATTACGTGCTCATTATATTGTATTTTTTTGTCATATTTATATGTATTTTTAAGTTTAAGGTATCTATGGGCCGTAGAATAAGTTAATTTATCATCTTGTAACTGTTGTCTCAACTCATGTAGCCTGAAATAAACGATAAAAAAAATATTATGAGTGTCTGCTCCCCGAAATAGTAGACCCACGAAAGTCCAGGTCGATGCCGCTGAGAACTACGTTTAGTATTTTTACTTTAATAATTATTGTGTGTCATAGCAACCTCTGAGCACCTACTACTAGTTCTCTCTGCATCACCCAAAGGTTGAGTGGTAGATAATGCCTGTGGCATTAAGTCCGCCTTTGTACAGTTTTGTGCATAAGTTTAAAAATAAAATAAATAAAAAATAAAACTACTAAATGTTAATTGAATTTATAAAGATGTTATTTCCTTCTTTTCTTTTGTTTCATTTCTCTTTACACTAAATCCTAATTTAACGAGTACGAAGTCGCAAGCAGAAGCTATGTAAAATAAACTACAAGTTTTAGTTGAATACCAAAAAAAAATCATAAATTTATGATATTTTTTTCAAACTAGCTACACTGGAACTATAATGTTCACTTTAACGGATCAAGATATATTAGTTTGATTATAGCACGCCAGCGCTTCACACACAGTTACACTCGTGTCGCGCTTCTTCTGTGTGGGTTTGAATTACCTAAACTTAACATCGCGCTCTAGGCGTAAACGCTCTTAAGAGATCGTTTTAGAGAAATAGATATTCTCACATTACCATCTCTCTCATCAATATATCTATGAGAATATCTTGCATGTTCGGAAAAATCTTGATAAGTTTTCTTCTTAGCGACGTTCATAGTCATAACACCAGAAACAAACACAAAATAACTGTTTATTATCTATATATCTACCTATCTACATATCTCTCTATCTTATATATCTACATATCTAAATTTGAGTAGCTGACATTCGAATTATATAATTGACATTGTATTTTATTTTATTCTATTTATCTATTATACAATTTAATTCACTGGGGTGGGACTAGAAATGTAAGTATTGACATTTAATAATTTTGACAATTTGGCAGTTGACATTTAATAATTTGAAAATTTGGCAGTTGACATTTAACGTAATTTTAGACATGCAACAAATATTTTTTAAAACATCTAAATAGACATTTTCTTAGGACTTATTCTCCCACTTTTCGGGTAAATTTAGAAGTGGTGGTTTTATCATTTAAATTTATTTTCATATACCCCCATATAATTATTTATGATACTAGTGTTTTGATGTCAGTATAAATATGTAGTACGATATTTTTTAAGTGAATTTAAAATATATTTTGTATAAATCTCTGATGATGCCGTGAGTTGAAACCGGTCAGTGCAAGTAAAATTATAACAGTGGAAAAGTATATGTGTTTTTGTGCAATACAAAATAACTGTCCCTAAACTAAGACTAGCCAAGCCCAGTGATCATTCTTTTCGAGGTAATATGGTCCGATTTAACAATAAAACACCTAAATCTCCACTCTAATCTCACCGAGGGAAGTTTAAACTACTACTAGTTATCACGGCGAACTTTGTATCGCCTCAAATAAATATATAAAAAAAAAAATATTTTAATATTTTATGCAAATGTATGTATTATTAATTATAATTGAAAACCGCGACGGACGGACAGACAAATTGTCGTATAAAATATATAGATTAAAAAGTATCCAATTAATAAAGTGTATTATTCAATTAAATTAGTGTCCGACCGAAACTGGTTTTTACGACCGAAACCGAAACCGAATTTCGGCAACGGTCTCAGTTTCGGCCGAAACCGAAACCGTAACCGAAACTTTCTTATAAGGAAAGGTAGGTAAGGTTTTCAGAGAAAAATAAAGAAAATGTATTATAATCTATAAAATCTATATAAAAAGAAAGGTTCTCTATTAGGTTTAATCAGTAGGTACTCAATGTATTTTAAATTATTTATTTATGTTCGTGAACTATTATGGATTTAAATTGAAAACAGAAATAAAATAAGTATAAGTGTTAATTTTACACGGATAACCAGGTAGGTATCTACTCGTATAATTATAAGGGTATCCCTTTCGTTAACATAATATATGTAATCCTAAAATGTTTTGGCACAATGAATTTGGCATACTTTTTTTGGCATAATTATACTTGGTCATAATTGATTTTTAGCAGCATATGTACCATGGCATAATTATATTTAGGTCAAATATATTTATGCATAATTTTTCTTTAAGCAAAATGGGTAGGTTAGGTTAGGTTAAAACTGTGAACACCTACGCACGAGCCGAGCGAGCGAAGCGAGCGGTGCCCCGGCAGCGGCCGGCGAGTGCCAGAAACTACTTGCAGTAATAGAAAAAAGAGATTGTTTTGTTTGATTTACCAAACATTGCTAATATAAAGCTATGCTTATAAATTTTATGCTTAAATATGATTATGCTAATTTTATTTATGATTAAGACAAATAAGCTAAATTTGTTATGGATAAAAAAATATGCATAAATATCATTAGTCTAAATTACCATATGCCAAAATATTTTAAGGTTATTTTTTTATGCAAATGGATAGTGAACCAATTATAAGTGTTAATTTGTAAAAAAAAAACAATTATTATATTGGTACCTACTTAATAATTATTAAATTGAACGTGAAACTCTAAATCCTTAATATTATCACCACTAATGCACTATAGTAAATACCATGTACCTAACTAATGTTTGTTTACATATAGCATTAGTAAAAGAGTTAAATTAACCACAAAATGTTTAGATTTTTATGGTAAACTTGATTCTACTATAACCTAGGTACTCCTTTGTTTTATTAAATTACTTTTCGAGGTACTCTTATATTATATCACATGATAAAACTTACTGAATTCAAAACATATCACACGAAAACTCACAACAAATAAAATGCACTACAAACAAACAGGTTACGACATGATTACGCACGTGGACGCGGCCAAATGTCATCGTCGCTTGGATGTCATTTACCGCGCCGAACACACCCGAGCACAGCGTGGAAACTCCCGAATGCAGTTTCGGTTTCGGTCGTAGTTTCGGCAGGTTTGCTGCCGAAACCGAAACATAACCGAAACTCGTTTTTTTGCCGAAACTCGACCGAAACCGAAACCGAACATTCGGTCGGACACTAAATTAAATATTACTAGTTATCCCGACGAACATTGATCGCCTCAAAAAAAAAAAGAATATTTTAATATTTCATGCAAATGTATGTAAATTGAAAAACGCGACGGACAGACAGATCGACAATTTGTCGTATTAAATATATAGATAATGATGACAGTGATACCTTGAAATAGTCGCGAGCATTCGACGTCAGAGCCGACATCTCCCTGAAGATCTGAAAACAAACCAAATTATTACTTATAGATTCAAGTTTTATTCATGTAGGTCAATTAGACACTTATGAAAGTTAAACGAGTGATTCTACTGCCAGATTTGCAAAGCAAACGGTAGAGTAAGAATCTGGCAAGAAGTCTGACGGCCGCTCTTTCTAATAGTCAATAATAAATAATAAATATGTTAGGACAATCCACACAACGCCATCTAGTCTCAAACTAAGCAGAGCTTGTGATATGAGTACTAGATAAACTGATATAAATACTTATATACATTTTTTTTTGAAAATACATACATATTATACATAGGAAACATCCAGACTTCGGTACAAACGTATGTGTCATCACACAAAGTTTGTCCCGACCGGGAATCGAACCCGAGACTCCGGCGTCGAAAGCGGATACACTACCGACCACGCCACCGAAGCAGCAATAACATACAAATTATAAACTTTAATAAATACAATGTTATATAATTATCACAGATATAAAATCAGGGTTTTATTCTCTGTCTAAGGGGCAGACAGAGGCGTAAGCACGCCCACATTTCGCCAGCCTCTTTATAAGTTCCACGTAATGGGGGGCAAGCCTTTTGCAGGCAGGCAGAGGCGAGCAAGCGACGATGACCTGGGTTACGGAGATGTTGATACAACCCTTACCATGTCACACAGGTAACGAATATTAAACACTAACTTCTCTAACGTATGGATGATTCTAACATTATCATGCAAAAAAGAATTACCTATGGCATCATGTGATCATATACTGGGTCTTCTCTTGTGACGTTTACTTAGGGCCATCTATCAACAGTCATTAAGGAACTATTTTTACCCCATAAATTAACCGAATCTGTCTAGCCGTTAGCCCTGTAGACGGGTGCAAAGAAAACTTCATAGTTATACATACACACTGGTATAAATACTGTTCAGATTGGAAAGAGGTGTTGCATGTGCAAAGGCTCGCTAAGAACTGATCTCTTCCTGGCAGTGGATGGATTGGGTGGTAAATAAATAAATAAGGTAAAACAAACACGAAAACTCAAACATATCACAAACTTATAATATCTCATATATCCAAATCACCAAGGTCTCACGCACCTGCAGTATGTTCCTCTGTCACTTCGTTAATAGCAAACTGTTGTGACGTCACCCGGAGCTCAGCACCCACATCTGCATCTGACTTTACTCTAGTCAGTCTGACTTGCTGTATTAATGTACAAACAACAAGTATATGTAATGTTTGATACTATGTACATAGATAAATAAAAAATATCATCAAAATCTAACAATAAAACACCAAATTGAGTACATTTTTCAGTCTCACTAAGCAGAGCTTGAACTGTTGACCTAGATAACTAATATACTATGTTTTATAATTAAAAACATGTTTTTAATACACAGAAAAAGACTTGAGATTTAAACCATGGGTGGTTGAGATCTCAAGTCTTTTAATTTCTAATTTGTTCTGTCCTAGGGGACAGAACAAATATTTAGTCCGCCCTGGGTATTAAAACCCGGGAAGTAAGTCTCACTGGTTAGCTGGTCAACAGACTACACTGAAGCTATACAATTACAAACACAAAATAACTGATACTTGACCAGATTGGTTAGTTTTGATTCTAAAATATTTGCACAAGTCTCAGCAATGTTTAAAAGGTTAGAAAATATTTATACCACAGTATTTTTACCACAGTAACAAATTTCATGTATATATTCAAAAAATTCTAGCAATACCAGTTTATTTTACAGTAGCACTCACCACTTGTGAACTCAGCAGCTGTGCGAACATCTCCTCATTCCGAAGACAACTCCTCCTCAGCTGGTAGCAGTTCTCCAGACGAGTGCGACACTTCATACACGCATGCACTGTTCTTCGGTCCTTTTTAACCAACTGTAATTCATAAATATTAACTGAACTAATTACTTATAAAATTTAATGTATCGAGGCTGTAGTATATTAGGCAGCCCACTAGTGGGTAGGTACCTATCGATAGAAAAGAAAACCATAAGGTCTGCACCTCGTGAAGTCGCCTAATAATCCTAGTCAACCAAACAATGTGTATTTCAAGCAATAATCATTTGCATTTCCACCGTCCTCTCGATTTTAAAGTGAGAGTCAGAACAGAAGTAAAGGCTTACCGGCACTAGAGTCAAAGATTCGAACATTTCTTGAAGATGCGTATCAAAGATTGGACGCAATGTAGTGTCGACCATTAAACAAATTCTACAACAAATCGAAAGCTTATCCATTTTTAATCAGGACAAATTAATGATAGAGTGATACTGACACCACACCAATATATAAATTAAAATTATGAAAATTACGTAGGTATATACCACCAATTAAAACATTTATGTTGTTGTTTGCAAAGAGAATAGTTAGGTAGGTACCTACAAAACTACGTAAGAGTAAGAGTTGTTTGGTTTTCATCTTTGATGTCAAAGTCAATGTCATAGTGACATTACCATAATTTTTTTATCTTTTCGCCTAATTATGAGCCGGCTAAAGTCTTTTGACCATACTGCCTCGAAATGCTTACTACGAACTTCTTCTATTAACCTGTCCATACTAACTAAGCGGTTTATAATGTCCACGAATAGTCAATAGACTTGCGCACTCTCTCTGGTGTGTTTTATCGACTAAGCGGACTCTGGCTAGGCTTATTCATTCCATTTGTCATAGCGCTCGAAAGAGTTAATCGGTAACCAATAATATCGTAGGAAATTTCAATAATGTGTTAATTGGGTCACTCCACTGATATTATCTGCGATATTATTGGCAATCAACATACTCTTTCAATGCCATATTCATGGGGCTGAAATCCACTAATGAAAGTGTGTCACTATGCGAATACATCAGACAAGTGTGGATAGGGGCGTTCTACAGATGTGCTATGTAGCTAAGCTGCGATGAAAATATGTGCTGTTCTCTTTGAGACAGTCTTGATTTTGATAATGCCTCTACAGGTGAAACGAATGTCGACTTTTGTAATGTCGTTTTTAAGCAAAATATAGGCTATTATTTTGAAAAAAAATATAAACATCATATTTACCATTGTTTTATAATGGACTTTCGCCAGGTAACGCCTGACTCCATTCAGTATTTTGTGTTAATCATGATATCCCCAAACATACTTACTATAAAACCTAATGATGCTGAGTACTTCCAATTCCAAATTAAGCTCTTTAAAACTACGCAACAGATTTTGATGCGGTTTGCACCAATGGATAGATTAGTTCTCGAGGAAGGTTTTTCTGTATATAATTTTTGCCGCTGGCGTCCGCTAGTATAATCTAAATTAAACTCACAATATTCCTAGAACACTCTTTATTATTATTCACATTTCAATTAGAATATAATAGAATAGTCATTTATTTGCATAGAATGTAGGTACATTTTAAAGAGATAGTAAATACATTTATTAGTTTCCAGATACACACTCTGCCGTTTGGCATACAAATGTTTCATCCGAGTATAAATTTAATTCATGTCATCAAATCTTTAAATTAAAATTAAGTCAATTAGGTACATACGAACTAGATGTTCGAACTGTAAGACACCCAAACCTGTATCCTTGGAGCAACTCATGCAGGAATTGAGTAGTATCCGAGTGAGTCTTGAACCCATGACTAACCTTATTGCGGATATTGAAGTGATTAAAAATGAGATCTCCGACATCAAGGCCACCCTAAGTACTTATGCTGACAAACTTCAGACGTTCGACCAAAGGCTGAACAAGGTGGAAAAAACCCAGGACGAGGTTGATATACTGCGGGGCCGAATCAGTTCTTTGGAAGATGAGTCACGGGAAAAAAGTCAATGGATGCGTCTCAACAATGTTGAAATCAAGGGAGTACCTATGAAAACCAACGAGAACCTCATTAATATTACGTCAATGATTGGGTCCAAGATCGCATATGCTATCAACAAGCAGGATATCAACTTTGTGACCAGGGTACCCTCACGTAGTAAATGACAACTTATGTCATGCAAAAGCAAAATTTTGAAAAGCAATTTGAAAACAGAAAAAATAGAACTCGATTTCAAATAGTATAAATCAAATTCACACAGAGAAATGTAAAAATAAATGAATCAATAGACACACAAAAATAAAATAGGAAACACAAAAATAATAAAAGTTCTACACAGCTGGAGCTCAAAATTTAAGTCTACTTACAGTTTGTCCGGGCTACACTGTGATCTGTGATTTACTGCAACCAATACACTGAACCGCACTATACCGTGTATAAACTATTTCCTAGAATACTTCAGCTTCTGTATCAGGATCCACTTTGGTACAAAGGGTCAGCTTCGGTACCAGGAACCGCTTCAGCATCAGGAACAGCTTCAACTTCAGCTCTAGGAATAGCTTCAGCACCAGGATCAGCTTCAGCACCAGGATCACCTTCACCACCAGGATCAAGACCAGCTTCAGTACCTCGGCACCGGCACCAAGATCAGGACCTGGTTCAACTTTAGGAATTGCTTCAGTGCCAGGATCAGCTTAGTCACCAGGATCAAGATAAGCAATAGCACCACTGCACTGAACTTTGTCACAAAAAACTTCACTACTGCACAAGCTCTTCTGCTCGTACCCCAATCACCACCACGCAGGGTGATGGTTATATGGCACTTCACTTCACGCTTTACGCTGGATGTGTCTGATACTCAGTTTACCTAGCTCGCGTTATGCCTAAACTTCATTTTCGATTAGCTTTTAGCCTAAGTATCAGTATCTTGGTGTCTGCTGTACAAAACGCAGATTAGACCCTGCGTCGAATACTGCTCTCACCTCTGGGACGGCTCCGCGAAGTATTTGCTGGACGCACTCGACGCTATGCAGCGACGCGCTGTTAGCATTATAGATTGTCCGGAGGTAACGGGAAGCCTTGAGCCGCTAGCCCAGCGCCGAACAATTGCTTCCTTGGCCGCGTTCTACCGTATTTACCACGGTGAGTGTTCTGAAGAGCTCTTCAATCAGATCCCACCCTCTCCCTTCCGATCCCGAACAACGCGTGCCGGGCAGAGATGTCACTCTCGTACCGTGGAAACCGTCTTCGCGAGAACTGAGCGTTTTAAACGTTCGTTTCTCTGCCGAACGATGGTGGCTTGGAACGCCCTGCCCGCGCACGTGTTTCCTCCAACATATAACCCTGGGTTCTTTAAGCGAAGCGTGAAGAGGCACATTACTGGGTCGTCAAGTTGAGGGTCACTCTCTATAGTATTCCTGTGTACTGTGAGAGTTGCCCACAATCACCAGACGTCGCCACAGCTTACCATCAGGCGGGTGGCGTCAATTTGTCGACCTAAATATAAAAAGAAAAAAAAAACTGTTTGGCTAAGTCGCCATTTGCCTACTTCGCATAAGGCTTTACGCTGGATGTGTCTGATACTCAGTTTACCTAGCTCGCGTTATGCCTAAACATCATTTTCGACTAGCTTTTAGCCCCTTATTCGCATAATATCAGATTAGCAAAATATGAGATTCTCAAAATATGAGATTCTCAAAATAGCAGATTCGCAATATAGCCGAAATTGTACACTTAAGTTGAAAAATAATATTTATATTATAGCTAGCTTTATAAAATATTAAAACTAAAATTATTTTAATTTTAAATTGTTTTATTTTTATGATCGCCTGGTACTTTTTCAGAATAATGAGTAATCAAACATTCAATCGGTTTTCACTGAATTTAAAAGAATTTTAAAATCTTGAAAGCTCTTATGTTTTGTATTCCTGGTAAAATTGAGGTTTGTGTCTTTTATAATGGATAATCATTTTCATCTGTACTCCGTGCACCCTGTTCACACATTTCTTTATTTTTCATCGGGACAAAAAAAAATGTATCATGTGCTTAGTAGGGCACTATGGATATATCTTACCAGAGCCGCTTGGGTCCCTTAACTCTCTATTATAAGATACACAAACAACAAAAGTACTAGGAGTACGGAACTACAAAAGAGCACTCGCCAACAGTTATCTCGCTCAGTTTGGTTTATTCAAAATGTGTTCGAACAAGTTTTGTTCAGTAACCGTTCACCTTTGATCGTGCTTTAAAAAATGTCCTAGATTCTTCTGTTTTATGCTTTGACGAGGTAGACAGAGCTGTTGTGGATTCTTTGATTCTTTGAATAAAATACTAGGACTACAGAACTACATAAGCACTCTCGAAATCGCATTCGAATCTCGATCCCTTTAGTTTATTTAAATGTGTCAACAGGTGCACCGAGTACAGATGAAAATGAGTGTCCATTATAAAAGACACAAACCTCAAATGTACCAGGAATACGTAACCACATAAGAGCCGTCAAGATTTTAAATTCTTTTAAATTCAGTGAAAACCGATTGAATTTATAAACTCATTATTCTCAAAAAGTACCAGGCGATCATAAAAATAAAACAATTTAAAATTAAAATATTTTTTATTAAAATAATGTCAGCGGTAAAAGTAGTATAAAATTACATGGAACAAATGGGACACAAATCGTATATTGTAAGGTTGCAAAAGTTCCAAGTGGAACTGGCTTCATGAGTTCCATGAAGCTGAACGAACTGGGAATAATCAGTTTTTTTCAGTCGTAGATGTTAATATCACATCACTATTAGTCGGTGGTACCGTTTAACTTTAAAATAAGTATGGCCAGGGGTACCGTGGGTCTGAAATGTTTTTTACGGGGTATTTTGTAACATCCTGAATATAATATCATTTGGGGTTAAGAGTTGAGTTAAGAAAGCGCTAAAAGACTAAATCTCAGTTGGTCTGGTTATTATTTGGTATTAATAGCTGTTGGCCTGTATCGAAGTAAGTCTAACTAGCGTAATGCCTACTTCTACTTTTGGTTAGGCATAACGCGAGCTAGGTAAACTGAGTATCAGACACATCCAGCGTAAGGCCAATCCACTCTGGTTTCTATGCCTCCGTGTGTCCGTCCGACTCGACAGGACCAAATGAACAGACCGGTATAAAATGAAACTAGTCTGTATAGAGAGAGTACAATTATATTTAATGTTGACGTTTTATATATGGTAATCCTTAAAAATCTTAACACCGCCATGTAGCAAGTTGCCATAACAACGCCATCTAGTATCAAATTAAAACACAATGTGTAGGCTCAAACAGCGTGCCTGTACGTATGTTGAACTTTTGAGGGCTCCAACTACCCGTAACGACTACCATAGATGTTCGTAAGGCAACCGGGACCGACGGCTTAGCGTGCTCTCCGAGGCACGGAAATATCCAGACCAATGCAAATAGACATATTTCATGCATATAAATATTTGCGTTGAGCGGGAATCAAACCCTGCGTGGCAGTCGCGTGCACTACTGTCAAAAGTGTGGTAGAGAAAACTTAATAAAAACCAAAACAAATAAAGTTCCAAAATTACTCAAAACAACTCAAACGGAACGAAATGTGCAACGGCGAGTGTGACGCTGAATGACGCTCTGACGCTACCGGTTTCGCCTGACGATAGCGGGGCCCCGCGCGGGGAAGCGGGAGGAGGGTTCTTTTCGAGACAGGTGCCATGTTAATGCGTTTTTTTTTGTACAACAAGTGTCGGTTGGAGTTTTACAGGAACATTTATGTTGTTGTTTGGTTTCATCTTTAATGTCAAAGTCAATGTCATAATGACATTAACATCAATTTTTTTATCTATTTGTCTAATTACGAGCTGGCTAAAGTCTTTCGACCATACCGCCTAGAGAAGCGTAACTACTATTAGGCCCTGTCCACAATGGCTAAGCGGATGTCCACGAATAGTCAATAGACTTGCGCACTCGCACTGGTGTATTTTATCGACTAAGCGGACTCTGGCTAGGTTTATTCAGCACTTTTATCATAACGCTCGGAAGAGTTGGTAGATAACCAATAATATCGTAAGAAATTTCAATGTGTTAATTGGGTCACTCCACTGATATTATTTGCGATATTATTGGCTGGCAACATACTCTTTCAATGACATGTTCATAGGGCTGAAATCCAAAAATGAAAGTGAGCAGTTTCTTTGCGAAGACATCATCCAAGTGTGGACACGGGCGTTTTACAAATGGAATCGTAGCTAAGCTGCGATGCGAATATGTGATGTATGAAAATGTATTGTGAAATGTAAAAGTTATAGTTATAGTACACGAGGTCCTTCAAGGAAACATACATACATAGATAGTTAGCCGATAGTTATATCTCAGCGAGATAGTTTTTGTATGGTAATTTGTAAAGAGGCTATATACACGTACCTACTTATATCATCTCTTTGTATTGATATATCTATGGTAGTGGTAACCCTTGGCAACCTAATTCTGTTACGTCTTGTCATGATATAATATTCGATCTTAGATTCATTGTATTTTTACCTCTAAATATAAAACTCTACTTATTGCTGTGCTTTAATCAAGTGTTATATTGTTGACATATCACCACAATATAAAAACTTAATATGGTAGCAGAGCGTTGGGATATTATGTGCCAAAAATGCCGAAAACATACCACATAGATCCACTTGATACGACCAACTATGACACTTGGGCAATTCAGGCCGAAGCCGTGTTGATTAAAAGCAAGCTATGGAAGTACGTGGTTAGTCCCTTAGCTAATGATGCAAGTGCCGACGATGTTGAAGGAGACAGACTGGCGAAATCTGAATTAATCCTTATAATCGCTCCTTCACAATTAAAAGAAATAAAGAAATGCACAACTGCGAAAGCTCTATGGGATAAACTAAAGGAAATACATGCGAGTAAAGGTCCTGCGCGCAAAGCATCCCTTCTTAAGAACCTGATACTGACAAAATTGGAAGGAAACGATGTACGCGCACACCTAAGCAAGTTCATGGACACAGTTGACAAACTGGCAGACATGGATGTGAAAATCAATGAGGATCTACTGACAGTAATGATGCTGTACGGCCTATCCTCTGAATATGACAACTTTCGTGTTGCGATAGAATCACGTGACGTCCTGCCAAAACCAGATGAACTTAAAATAAAAATAATCGAAGAATGTGACGCTCGTCATCACAATAATGACAACGCTGAGCTTCGTCTACTACAAAAAGACGAAAATGCACTCTATGCATCTTGCAAAATTTGTAAGAAGACAGGAAGCAAACTCTTTCAGAAAAAGACGCATAGGATATGCTCTAACTGCTGGAAGAAAAATAAAGAGAAGAAGTCGTACAAAAATGACAACTCTCACTATGCAGAAGAATGCCTCCTAACATCTAACTGGAATACTAAAGACGATTGGGTACTTGACAGTGGCTGTACCTCACATATGACATTTCACCATGAGTACTTCAAAGACATGAATACTGTGTCAAGAACACTCAACTTTGCATCAGAAGATCACTCCACTGAAATTAAAGGTGTAGGTAGAGTTACGCTGATCAATAAAAATGTGAAATTGCATCTAGAAAACACGCTATTTGTACCAACCCTTTCAACAAATTTACTATCAGTGCCTAGTATGACAGATCACGGTGCTTCTGTAAAATTTGACAAAGACAAAGCAGTCATACGCAATAAAATGGGGAAATTTTTAATGAACGCAGAAAAGTCAAATGGCCTTTACTATGTCAGATCGCCAAACATTGAAAGAAGCTTTGCAGCAACGCCTGCAAAATGCTCCGCGAACACAAAGCACGGTTCCATACAAGAGTGGCACAAGAAGCTTGGACATATGAACAACAAAGATCTCCACTTAGCTCTCAAAAATGAGACATTGGTTGGATTGAATTTCAATAAAAATGAGACTTTGTTAGATTGTGAAACATGCATACAATCGAAAATAACTGGAGTACCAAGCCCTCCACAACGAACTACTCCTCGAACAACTGAACGTCTAGAGATTGTCCACAGTGACGTATGTGGCCCAATCAGTACACCTTCTGATGCTCAAAGCAGATATTTCGTGACCTTTATTGACGATTACAGTAGGTATGGACGGGTCTTCTTGACTTCTTGAAAAACAAATCCGAAGTACTAGACAAGTTCAAAGAGTATAAAGAAGAAATGGAAAACTTCACAGGGAACAAAATTAAACATTTGCAAACAGACAACGGGACGGAATACATCAATGCCAAATTCCAAGCCTATTTGAAGGAAAACGGGATTGCGCGACGATTATCAGCACCCTATACCCCACAACAAAACGGTATCGCTGAACGAAAGAACCGGACACTGGTGGAGAAAGCCAGAGCTATGCTTATTGACGCAAAAGCACCAATGCACCTATGGGCAGAAGCTGTTAATACCGCTAATTATCTATGCAACAGAAGTGTAAACAGTGCTATAGACAACAAGACACCATTCGAGAAATGGGTTCTAAGAAAGCCCTGCGTAAATCATCTCCATGCTTTTGGATCCAAAGCCTTCATACTGAAGAAAGGGCCCAGAGGTCATAAATTTGCTTCTAAGGCAATACCAGGAATGTTTGTTGGATACTCGGATACCAGTAAAGCGTACAGGGTTTATGTTCCATCTAAACGCAAAAGTCTGATTTCCAAAGATGTAAGAATCACAAAAGCAAATTACTACTCAAACTCTACAGACAACATCAACTGTGATTTGACTCCAGAAACACATAAAATGCAAGTATTTTTAGATGAAACTGATGACGACACTGAAGAAAGTGACATTAATGAAAACGCAGTAAATCTAGATACTACTCATCAAAGCGAACATGTTGATCACGAACGTGAAACCACTTATGATCAAGAAGCTGATACTGATAACGAACAGTTTGATGATGCAGCTGAAATTGTTTCAGAACCTGAACAAGTTCGCTATAATCTCAGAGACAGATCAGCAATACAAACGCCACAACGGTATGATGACTTTGTACTGGCAGCTGTTGCTGAAGTTGAAAATTTACCAAAGGAACCAGTCTTATAAACAAGCACTGGAATAACCTTATAAAAATAAATGGCTCGAGGCCATGTTGAGCGAGATAAACTCTCTAAAAGAAAACAGAACCTGGGATATTGTTGAATTACCTAAAGAACGTAAAGCACTACCATGCAAATGGATATATAAAGTGAAAACCAACCCGGACGGCTCAATAGATAAATTTAAAGCTAGGGTTGTAGTTAAAGGCTATTCACAACGACAAGGCGTCGACTACGATAAGACGTTTAGTCCTGTGGTTCGTCTCACCACCATAAGAACAATCATAGCGATCGCTGCTAAAGAAAATCTCAACCTACGACAATTCGACGTGACAACAGCTTTTCTTAATGGGTCTGTTGAAGAAGAGATTTACGTCAAACAGCCCGAAGGCTTCCAAGACGGAACTAAACGGGTATGCAAGCTGAATCGCAGCCTCTACGGTCTCAAACAAGCTCCGCGATGCTGGAACACATGCATTGCTGACTTTCTAATAAAAACTGGCTTTCAACAAAGTGAAGCAGACCCTTGTTTGTATACCAGAATCAGAGGACAATCCAAGGTCTTGATCGGGCTTTATGTTGATGATGGACTCGTAGCGAGTAACACAACTGCTGCAGGAGACGAGTTTATCAATGAACTGATGGCTAGATTCAAGATTACGACCAGACCGTGTTCCGGAAATAAAAGCAGAAAAAGGAAGAATATCACTTTGTCAGCAAGCTTATACAAAGAAGGTTCTTGAAAAGTTTGGTATGATGAACAGCAAACCAACACCAACTCCTATAATAAAAGAGAGCACCAATGATACGGATATAGAACTCAACAAAGGAAACGGGCTCGATTTTCCATATAGACAGGCTGTTGGAGCTCTTACTTATCTAGCAGTGGGCACAAGGCCTGATATAGCGTATGCTGTTAGCAAAGCATCCAGAACCCTAGAGATACCCACTACAAGTGATGTCTTGCTAGTGAAACGGATTTTTCGCTACTTAAAAGGAACAGTTGACAAAGGATTAGTTTATAGGCATACAATAGAGACACCGAAAAACTTGGTATGTTTTTCTGACTCCGACCTAGCAGGAGATCAAACAACAGGGAGATCGACAACTGGTATGGCATGCCTACTCTCGGGTGCAGCCATCAGCTGGAGAAGTCAACGACAATCTCTCGTATCTCTCTCGTCGACTGAAGTGGAGATAATAGCAGCCAGCGAAACAGCACAAGAAATTATATGGCTGAACAGTCTTTTGAAAGATTTGACTGAGTTAGATAAACCTGTGCTCTACTTGGACAACGAATCGGCTATAAAGCTTTCGCACAACCCTAAATATGAGTACCACAAGCGGACAAAACATATAAAATTAAAGCATCTGTTTGTGCGTGAATGTGTTGCCAATGCAGAACTTGAAGTAAAACAAGTACCATCCGCGCGGCAGCTGGCTGATATGTTCACCAAGCCGCTTTTTGGACCAAAATTGGATGAAATGAGCGCCAAGATTGGTTTGAAGAGAATTTCAAAATTCAAAAAATTCTGAGGGTGTAAAGAGGCTATATACACGTACCTACTTATATCATCTCTTTGTATTGATATATCTATGGTAGTGGTAACCCTTGGCAACCTAATTCTGTTACGTCTTGTCATGATATAATATTCGATCTTAGATTCATTGTATTTTTACCTCTAAATATAAAACTCTACTTATTGCTGTGCTTTAATCAAGTGTTATATTGTTGACATATCACCACAATATAAAAACTTAATATAATTGCACACCCCAATTTTTGTAGGTCCCACGTAACAAGGGCCTAATCTCAGCGGTCAGTCCGAGCATTCTAAGAATGTTAAAGCGTAGGGGAGCGGTTGGTGCTAAATATGTAGTTACTCAACCGCCACGGTAACCTATTAGAAGGAGTAGTCGTCATCTACTGGAATAATAAATGGTCCTATATGTGTTTCCACTTCTAGTAGTGGCATAAGCTGATAGATAGACTTTTTCAAATTGGAAAAAAACGAACAATGTCACCGAAGTATAGAGCTTAATTTGGAATTAGAAGACTGAATTGGAAGTACTCAGCATCATTAGGTTTTATAGTGAGTATGTTTGGGGATATCATGATTAATCCACAATATGCTAATCTGACGCGTTCCAGTTATTACCGAAATTAGGTTGTTGATCCCTCAGGTATATGGGCACCGTTACCTAACACCTCAGGTATATGGGCACTGTTACCTAACACCTCAGGTATATGGGCACCGTTACCTAACACCTCAGGTATATGGGTATTTTATCATACTAGGTTGGACGGGGCACGAGGATTGCCCCTGCGGTTGCAGCAGGTGATGTGTAGGCCCCTTAACCTAGTAGAACAGAGTGGCTGTGAGTTTTTATTGCCAGGTTATTTTTTTTTGTCCAGGCTCTGTGGCCTGGCCCGTGCACAGTTTCCATGCCATAAGCAAAGCTTTACTGACATTAATCTTTTACGGTATTTATATAATGTTCTATTCTTAAGTGTAACTAGGTACTATGGAGCTAAAAGTAATTGACCGAGCGAGCGAAGCGTCTCAGTTTTAACTCGAGGACTGGCCGATTTGGCGTTGTTGGTATGTGTATTACATGTGTGTTCCGGTCTACAGGCTGCATTTTTCAGCCGATTTTCATGAAATATGGCACAAGTGTTCTTTGTTGCAAGGCGCAACTTTTATCGAAAGGATTTTTCGATTGGGGGAAAATGCGAAAATAACGCGAGGTCTACTGTTCACAGAACCACTAGTGTATAATATTGTATAGGTATAATATAATTAGACATCTTAAAATAATGGTGTAAAAAATGGTCAAATTGGGCACGATCAATACATAACTACACTAAAAACATAAATAACAGCAATAAAGGTATAAAAAGAGTAAAAAGTAACGTTGTATAATTATTCTAATAAAAAGTAAAAACAGTCCTCATCAGTGTATAAATTGAATTATGTAAAATCTAAGTCCCATTCTAATAGCTAAAACAATTAATATATATTTTTACACCATTATAAAACATTTCCGGTGCGGTGGGCAGACAGGACCGTACGGATTGACTGCCTGGCTGAGAGCGATGTATGCTGTCGGTTAATACCTATCATATATGTTCATCCAGGGGTTTCCTAGGTCCTGTTTCTCTCCACCACCCGTTCTGCCACGTAAGTGAGGAAGGTAATAACCTTCCTCCTAGCAATCTTATCCAATAACAGTCTTCCTACATTACCTAAATTAAAGTCAGTGGCCAGGGACCTCTCAAGGTCACACCGTTGTGCCCCAAAGATGGGACACTCGAACAGGTGAGGCACGGTCTCGTCGACTGTGGCGTCACGGGCACACGACGGACTCGCTGCCAGATTCCATTCTCACAGGCTCTACACGTTACTTGTGAATCTGGCATTGAATCATTGACGTTCATGTGTTACTTTGGGATCAACCCGTCGTAGGTAGGTATATTAGACTCGACTATTAAGCTAAGGATACACGAGGACACTGACACCCGTATTAACAAACGACACTATGAGGCGCGCGAGCGCTAAGCGCTGCTACGACTCGCAATTGGCCGGTTCTGCTGCTGCTGTGGCCAGAACCTATTGAAATATATAATGTGTGCTGCTGGCCCAAGACCTCTTGTGTACAATCACTATCACTACATATTATAAAACGTCGCTTCCGTCCGTATGTATGCTTAGATCTTTAAAACTACGCAACGGATTTTGATGCGGTTTTTACCAATGGATAGTGGTTCTCGCGGAAGATTTTTCTGTATATAATTTGTCAAGCGGGCGAAGCCGCGGGCGTCCGCTAGTATAATCTAAATTAAACTCACAATATTCCTAGAAAACTCTTTATTATTATTCACATTTCAATTCTCTTTAAAAATTAAAATTACATAATTACTTCCAAAACATTTTAGTCCAGGTTCCCTGGGCTATTTATATCTTATTTCCATTCCTCGATACTACTTCCAAAACAAAAAATCATTTCATAAAATTTACATTAACACATTTTTATTGTATTTTGCGTATATTTTAATATAAGATACTGGCTCTATAGAGAGCCCGGAACTCGTCTATAACATACATATGCCTCTCTCTGTTGGGCTTCAGGTAGCAGCCACTGCGACGTGTCCCTGTAGCTGCTACTAGTTACTGGTGCAATGGCCGAGTCGTGGATTAAAACATATTAATGTAGACTCGTTTACCCGACATCGATGGCGTCGAATAAGTAGGTACTATGCTTCGCATGAGCAACAATGTCTCACAGTAGGAGTCCATTTCTGAACTGAAGTGCGCCACAGTGATCTAAACTACGGCGCTGTACATAGGATAGTCTTGTAATGTGAAGGCATCTGCTTCTGTCGCCCTAATGTGAAAGCGCTGTTTACAGTTTAACATCTCATACCATAAGTACACTGTTGGGAGTTTTCAACAGTGTTCCAAAAATAGCCATTTGACAACATACATTTTAAACAATTACACTCCTAAGATATTTATTTATTTTCAGAAGTGTGTGCTAGAAATATGTTTCATTAATATACCCTTAAAACTAAAACATTTTTTACAAATACTACACTGGTGAGATTTGGCACCAGTGTGAGTACGGCTATGCTTTATTAAATTACTTTTCTGACTAAAACTTTTCATACAGTCACTACATCGATAAGATTTCGGACCAGTGTGAGTACGGATATGCTGCATCAATGTACTCTTTCGACCAAAGCCTTTCATACAATCACTACAATGATACGGTTTATCTCCAGTGTGAGTACGGATATGCTGAATCAATGTATTCTTTTGACTAAACCCTTTCATACAATCACTACCTCGATAAGGTTTCAGAGCAGTGTGCGTACGCATATGCTTAGTTAAAGAAGCCTTATGAATAAAACATTTCATACAGTCACTACATCGATGTTTCGCACCAGTGTGAGTACGGATATGCTCTATTAAACTTCTCTTCCAAAGAAACCGTTTCATACAGTCACTACATTGATAAGGTTTGTCTCTAGTGTGAGTACCTCTAGTGTGAGTACGGATATGCTGTATTAAATTACTCTTTCGACTAAAACCTTTCATACAATCACTACATTGATAAGGTTTATCTCCAGTGTGAGTACGAAAATGGTCTATTAAATGACTCTTACTCCTAAAACATTTTATACAGTCACTACATCGATAAGGTTTCGCACCAGTGTGAGTACGGATATGCTGCATCAATGAACTCTTTAAACTAAACCGTTTCATACAGTCACTACATTGATAAGGTTTCTCTCTAGTGTGAGTACGGATATGCTCTATTAAGCTACTCTTTCGACTAAAACATTTCATACAATCACTACATTGATAAGGTTTATCTCCAGTGTGAGTACGGATATGCTCTTTTAAATGACTCTTACTCCTAAAACATTTTATACAGTCACTACATTGATAAGGTTTCTCTCCAGTGTGAGTACGGACATGTAAAGTTAAACGAGATTTAGTAGAAAAATGTTTGCGACAAGTTTCGCATGAGAATTGTTTAGTGCCTCTTGAACTATTAGTACTTTGCATTGAACTGATTTCATTTGCAGATATTTCTATGTTAACATTATTATCGTCGGCGCTGCTATTTGTATTAGCAGATCCTTCTTCAACTGCGTGAGTCGTACAGGGACTCGGTCCTACAATGACGTCCTGTACTTCATTTTCTCTTTCAGGAAAAAGCACTTCTGAAGAGAAAAAAAACCAAATAAATCATCTTGCGTCTTGTTTTTAGATAAAATTCGAGTTGCAATATACATTTAAAAAAATAATCCGTATACAATGTATAGTCACGCAGATATCTCTAAGTTAAACCCACCTACGTCTGCCAGTAGTGTTGCTAGTACCACCAGGCCTATGTCACTTTGTTGATCGATGATGTTTTTGTTGATAAAATAGATATTTCTTATTTATTTAATCTTAGAACACAGGTACATAATATATTATCTCCAAGATGGCACAGGATATACAAGCTCGAACCATGTTCTACCTATTAGGCATGCAGATTACAATTACCCAGATACATACATAGACACTAAATTATCGTACTTACTAGCACTATCCAATTCAAATTATAATACCTACCACATAAATATTTTAATGCCAGTTATTTAACCAAAATTGCATATTTAATAATATTCATTGAAACTGTATCAAGAAAATATTTAAGCAAATGTCACCAATATAAATGTATTACAAAGTAACTACAAAAATAGAATGTCAAAAATTTTATGTCTAAAGAACTACTAAATGTCAATAAATTTACCTAAATGTCAAAAGAACTAAATATTCTCTATTATTTTAAATAGGTGGTGGTTTAATTAGGTCGGCATGCTCATAAACTATGACATTGACAGGTACTGACTGTACTATTTAGGAATTCAGAACTTCATAGGCGTGATTCTACTAACAACTGATCAATCAAGAGATACATAGTTGTTTTCACTATAAGCAGGTACGAACCTGTTACACCTTGTTTGATAGTTTTACTGCTAACCTATTAGTACGTGGGCCGTAGAACATTGAAAAATATTGATTAACAGCAAGCTCATTTTTCGTAAGTAGCTTTATTTCAAAGAATCAAAGAATCAATTTCATTTATTCAGTTTAGGCACATAAAGAGCACATATGAATGTCAAAATTTTACAATTTTGTCAAATAATATTATAAAAATACTAAATTAAGTAAGTACATAAATAACCATTAGAAAATGATTCTTTCGCTGGTTCGGTAAGTTGGTTCTCCTGAGAAGATACCAGCAAGAAACTCAGGTAGATTATCCATTTTCTTTTTTAATATTGTTTTGTTTACATTGTTACATTTAGTTTATATTGTATAAAATAAAATAAAATAAAATAACGTTTATTTTCTTTGAAATTTTTAGAAAATTATTTAGATTCGTCAAAAGTTGGTGTGACTCTACCGTATTATACGAGTGGCCAACAACAGAAGATTAGGGTGACCATGCATTTTTATCATTAAGATATTCGTCTACATTATAGTAGCCTTTCATCATCAAACATTTTTTAACTACTATTTTAAACTTAATAAGAGGCATGTCAACCAAATCCTGAGGAATTTTATTATAAATTTTTATACATTTGCCTACAAACGAATTACTAACTTTATGAAGTCTAATTTTTGTCATTGCCAGTTTATTTTTATTTCTTGTATTAAAATTATGGTTATCGGATTTTTTTTGAAGAGATCTATGTTCTTCCGTACATATAAGATGTTGTCGTAAACATATTGAGAAGCAACTGTTAAAATATTAATTTCTTTAAATAGTTCTTTCAGCGAGTCACGGGGTCCGAGTCTATAGATTGCTCGTATTGCTCGTTTCTGTAATATGAATATTGTCTCAATATCGACAGCTGAGCCCCACAGCAGCAGACCATATGACATAACGCTATGAAAGTAGCTAAAATAAACTAATCGTGCCGTTTTTTCGTCAGTCAGTGACCTTATCTTTCTAACCGCATAGGCAGCTGAGCTAAGTCTTCCTGCCAAGGCTGTGATATGAGGACCCCATTGTAGTTTACTATCTAGAGTTATCCCAAGAAAAACTGTGGTATTGACTATTTGAACTAATTCATTATTCATAGTAATATGAATATCCACCTGTCTAACATTGGGCATAGTAAATTTTACACATTTTGTTTTCTTCGCATTGAGCAGCAAGTTGTTACTTGTGAACCAATGCAATATTTTCGAAAGGGTATTATTTACATCGTCAAGTGCTACTTTTTGTCTATCACTTTTAAAAATTAATGATGTGTCATCAGCAAATAATACTATCTCACAAAGATTTTTAGTGAAATAAGGAAGATCGTTTACGTATACTAAGAATAAAAGGGGTCCTAATATCGAGCCCTGGGGTACTCCCATGACTAATGAGGCGCCAGAAGAGTCGGTGCCATTAATGTTTACTTTTTGTACTCTACCAGTGAGGTAAGACTCGAGTAAGTCAAGTGAGCTGTTCGAAACACCATAATAACCTAATTTTAGTAGCAAAGTCTCATGATCAACACAATCAAAAGCTTTTGATAGATCACAAAATATACCAATGGCATCCTGCTTTTCCTCCCAAGCAGCATATATGTTTCACAAGTGCAACTCCTGCATCCGTTGTGTTCCTGCCTTTAGTGAAACCAAACTGTTTGTTATGAAGTAACTTATTGTCTGTAAAATGTGAAAGCAATTGATTAAATATTATTTTTTCAAAAATTTTACTGAGGGTTGGGAGTATGGAAATAGGTCGAAAATTTGAAGGATCACTTTTGTCTCCTGCTTTAAATAAAGGAATGATTTTACTGTACTTCATAAGATTAGGAAACTGATTTTCATATTTATTGACAATGAATGCAAGTTGAGGCGCTATAGCGGGCACTATTGATTTTATTATATTAGTTGAAATGCCCCAAAGATCCTCGGTATTTTTTATATTTAGTTGTTTAAAAGTTTTAAGTATAGTGACAGAGTCAATATACTGAAAATCAAAGTTAATTCTACATTTATCAACACTTTTCTTTTTTTTTTTTTTTTTTTAATTCCGCGGCCCAAGGCCGCGGCCGCTGTAACGTCCGTTGCCGGGCGTCTCTGGTTACTAGCAGAGGGTATATCCAGTGGCGCCCGGCGGACTTTGACCACCTCTGTGGTCTCTGCGGGTGTTTGGTCGGGACGAGAATCCCGCGTCATTGGGGTCGGGTTTTATCCCGCGTCAGTGAGTGAATCTGGTTGCGTGCTATGGGGCAAAGGCCCCGCAGCACGCAACCCTTCTAGCCTGCTTCTGTAAGGACGGTGGGTGGCGATCCCGCCGTCCTCAGGCCCCGATCATGGAGGACGATAGTCTTGGGCGTAGTCGCGTAGTCTGGGGCGGCCTGGCCGCCGACTACGGAACTCGGCGGGGAGGGTACGCTCCCTCTCCCTCCCGGCCGCCTCCTTCGCGAGCATGACTTGCTCGCAGAAGGACACGGCCGCACATTTATCAACACTAGATTTAAGAAGAGAATTGGCTACGTTTTTTGACGAATTTAATTTATTTGTAGTGGTGATTGGAGCATTTGTGAAAAAAGATTCAAATGCATTGGCCACTTCAGAATCAGTTTTAATATGTTTATCATCTATTTTTAACTCGAAGGATCGATCACGTGACCCTGCTTTACAAGTTTCTTTGTTAATAACATTCCATATTGCCTTCGTTTTATTATCAGATTTTTCAATTTTAGCCCGTATATAATTAGATTTAGCTGTTGAACATACTTTTTTGAATAGTTTGGAGTACTTTTTAATCTGTTCAATTACTTGTGGCTCATTAGTAGATGCCTTTGTCTCGTATAATTCATATAATTTCCTTCTACTTTTATAGATTCCAGGCGTAGCCCAATCACTAAATTTAATTTTGAATTGATTTACATTTTTTGTTTTTTTAGTGAAAATGTTATCACATTCGTATTTGATTACTCCGAACAAATCCCCGTAATGATCATTAGGGTTTTTATCATTATTCAACTCCAAAAGAGGTACTTTATTCTTAATGTTTTCTTTAAATTTTTCTAATCTATAAGTTGTGATTGGTCTACAAACAATATTTTTTGATAATGGAACATGTTGGTACTTAAATCTAGCTAACTGACCTGCATGATCTGAATTTATAAAATGTATTATAGATTTCTCATCTACATCGCTGTTAGAAAAAATATTATCTAAGCAGGTAGCTGATGTGGCTGTGGTGCGAGTTGGTTCACAAAAAAGATTTTGTAAGTTAAAAGATTTAAAAAGGTTGAGGAACCTTAGCGAGTTCTGAGAGTTTTCTAAAATATTAATATTAAAATCGCCACATTCAACTATAGTCTTCTTACATTTACATACCTTTTTTAAGGCTTCCTCCATAATGGACTCAAACAGGTAGTAATCTCCAAAAGGAGGTCTATAGACGCTAATAATAATATATTGTACATGCACATGATAGTTCAATATTTCGCTCACTTGTGAGTGCTACTACGTCTTTTCGGTCTTTGGATTTTAATTTGTCATTAATTAAAATGAGAGACTCACCTCTTATAGCGGAATCTCTAGTAAACGCACTAATGATTTTATAATTATCAATATTAACTAAGAGTTCATGTTTTTTTAACCAGTGTTCAGTTAAACAAAGTACATGGATACGTTTTTCATTTAAAAATAATTCTAGTTCTAACTCTTTGCCAGAAAAGCCTTCAATATTTTGATGAATAATATTCATGAACATAGACTTTTCCTTTGTCCTTAAATTTAATTTGCTAGGGATTTCCTCTATTGTCCTACAACTAAGTTTAAATTATTGTCACCCTTTTTGGAACAGATTCCAAGGTCACAAGACAAACATTGTCACTTTTCTGCTCAATAAAAGCAGATTGTTTAGCCAAGTTTTTGGCTGAATAACTAATAAAATATGATAGCGAAGATGCTATCTGTCTCTTAAAATATCTATTCAAATAGAATTTATCTTCCGTCAATAACAATTTATTTTCTAAATACATGTTAATGTCAATCAGATGGAATTTATTAGGATTATGAAATGTCAATGTATGTATTGTTTGATTTAGCTTATATCTAAGATTGTTTTCGGCCTGTGACAAGCTACGGCTATAAGGAAGTGTGAATAAAATAATGTTTTTAACATCTAATAAGCTCAGTAATTCTAAACAATTTACAATTAAATTTCTGTCTGCATTTCCTATCTCCCACCAAAATTAAAAGTGTACAGCTGCTGTTTAAATTACAATTTTTTATTTTTTTTATAATATTACAGTAAGTTAATCCCGGCATACAATAGTTAGTAACATTTTGTTCTAAATATGAACTAAGTAACTGGCCCATTGATTTCCCTAATTCATCACAAAACATCACTATTTCAGATTTAATCATATTTTGTTTGGTGAAGGAACCACTGGGTTTCTTGTTTGACTCAAGTGAAGGGCTTATGTTTGAAGTCAGCGAGGACTTACAGACCGGCTCAGGACTAATTAAATGGTTGTTTGATGTCAATGTGGAATTTGGACTCATAAGATCCTTCATGGCCAGAATGTATTCCTGATACTCACTTTTAACATTACAATACCTGTCAGTCATTATGTCTAGTGATTTTTTTAAATTATTAATTTCTGATTCTAACTTTAAAATATTGTTATTATGATCAGAGATATTATTTTCAATTAATAATGAATACATGTCAAGTTCATCGCCTAGTTGCCTTCTCTCATTAATATACTTGACTTTTTTGTACATACTTTTTTGTCTTTTAATAAGTTTTTGTGTTTTTCTTATGTATTTATTAATTGTCATATATTTCTTAATTTTGTTTCTACTGCACTCAACTATGCCCATCTTGTGATTGGAACAATGAGCTGTTAAGGGGTATCATCCTTTGTTAAATCTATAGTAATTGTGGGTTCTAAGCTGGGTTCAGTAGCAACAAGGCTGGGCACACTATCAACTAACTCCTCAAACAAGTTATGGGTATGGGATACTATGGTGTCACGTTTCTCAGCCTCAAGGTGGGAAATGAGGTGGTGGGCTTCGTGCAGTTCCTGTTCCAAGACTGACATGCGCTGGAGACCCTGTTCATACTCGTCACTACACTCTCTGAACCCAGTCACAATATTTTGTAATCTGTCCCGCTCATCTAACTCTAACCTATTCTCTGTGTGCATCTCAGCCATCTGCTTTTTTATGAAGTCGTATTTATTTAGGCTATCTAATAGTTCCTTTTCATTTTCATCTCTTTCCCTATGCAACTGTTTAATCAACGTTTTGGATACCTCTAATTCCTTCAATGTCAGGTCAAGTTTTCTCAAGATATCTTCTTGTTTAGCCTCATCACGGCGAGCAGAATACATGCTACGTGTGACTGGCATTACGATATTATAAATTTATACTGACTTAGATACTAAAAAGCTACCTGATGAATACACTAAGTACACAAATAAATACGTAAGTAATGTCAAAAAGAATATTTGAATACACTACAACTTCAAAAAGTAACAGGTACGATAATAAGTAGTTATTTATTAGTACGATTACCTGTATAAAAATCACTCAAATCACATTAAATCCGAGTTGTAAAAGTTTCACTTTTAAAATTTTCAAACAGTCATTGACTTTTAACCGGTAAAACAAAATCAGCAGTACGCAAATATCACTAATTTCTTATTTATTTTACACTGGTTTTTACCTAGATACACTTTGATAATGGTAAGATTGTGTTTTGTGATGAATTTTAGCCCTAATTATCGAAAATATTATTAATAAATTAAAATAAATACAAGACGAAATGCGAACAGATGTTAGCCGTAGTGTTGCCACAACCCAAAAAAAAAGATTTCACGGAGTCCTATCCCGATTACTAAAAAAAATCTCTAATCAGGTAGCTAACAGAGTTATCCAGTTAAAATTTTCGTAACAAAATTGTAAGGTTGCATTAATACATATAGAGCTGCAAACTATACAATATAACATGATCTGTCCTGAACGACTGACTGCGGCGCCTAAACCGCTTATCGTAGAAACCTAAAACTTGGAGGGAGTGTTTATTATATATTTTGTATACTTCCGATAAGAAAGGATTTTCCAAAACTACTCCTAAAGGGGTGAAAAAGGGGGGGACAAAGTTTGTACCGGACAACGTGACTCCCCAGAAATTACTGCACTGATTTTAAAATTTCTTTCGGTAATATAAAGCTACATTTTTAGCGAGTAACATAGGCTATATAAAATCACGACAGAGTTAATAGGAGCGGACCAGCATTGCGTGTAGACTATAGCTTGTTGGACGTTAATAACCGCAATCTCTCAGAAATGGTAAAAAATTGTAAGGTCATTTTTGTAGGTTATTGTATAATCTACAATTTTGTACAAAGCTATTTTTTTTTATATAATTCATAGTTTAGGAGAAAAATTTAAAAAACCGAAATCTTTTTTTTTTCTTTTTGTTCACACAGTAAATAAAACAGTAAATGGATACAAACTAAACATGTATACAATGGGGCCACTTATCTCTAAAGAGATCTCTTTCAGTGGGCCTAAGAGAGGAGATCGTGATGCAAACAGGTCCTGATGTGTGTGCAGGTTAATAAACTTACATAAACTATAACTACATAAATACACAAATACATACATAAAAAGATATATAAACATACATAGACGTACAATAATTAAGGTAAGGAAGCGAGATAGTGTTCCTTGACTCTCTTCTTGAAGCCAGACACAGTTCTGCAGTTCCTTATATCGGTTGGAAGAGCGTTCCACAGTCTGACGGCATGAACGGAGAAAGAGTAGGAGAAGAAGTCAGATTTGTGGGAAGGACAATTGAGGCGGTAGGAGAGGTGAGGCCGGCACGATTCATCTGATGCACGCATCAGTGTGAACCGCTCCCGCAGGTAGGAAGGATATGAGGGATTGTGTAGGACATTGAAGAGGAGACATAATAACCGAGTATTTCTACGAAGGCCGATTGGGAGCCACTTGAGTTCCTTGCGAAATTTTGAGACGTGATCATACTTACGTAAGTTAAAAATAAATCGGATACCTAAGTTTTGCAACCGCTCAAGTTTGTTTAAGAGCTCCTCTGTAGCATCCAGGCAGCAAGTGTCCGCGTAGTCCAAGATCGGCACGATTAGTGTTTGGGCCAGCGAGATTTTAGTATCGTGGGGCAAGAAACTCTGGAGACATTTAAGTGTATGAAAGGTGAAGTGGACCTTCTTGCTGACCTCGTTAATATGAGAGCCCCAGGACAAGTTGTTGTCGATAATAACTCCCAAGTTCTTAGCGGCATTGGTGTATTTGATAGGGATATCATCCAGCACGATAGCTGGAAGAGATGCCATATCCAGCCCTGCCAACATCTGCCGACTGCCAATTACCATGGCCTGAGATTTAGTGGGATTTATGTGGAGGCCGTGCCATCAGCCTATGGACCTTGCCCATAGGCTAATGGCACTCAAGTCATGATTCATGACAGCGATGGCAGTCCGATACTCGTTGAGGGTAAAGTGCCTATACAGCTGTAGGTCGTCTGCATACAGATGGAAGTTGGAAGAAATGACTCTAACTGCGGAGTTGATAAAAATGGAGAACAAAAGAGGAGAGAGTACGCCACCTTGGGGCCCGCCCGCAGTGAGATTGCACCAGTCAGACTGAGCGTCATTGTAGCGAACACACTGCGAGCGGCCCTGAAGATAGGATTTAAACCAGGTCACAGCCTCCATGGAACAATTCAATGACTTAAGGATACCAAGGAGAATGTCAAAGTCTACCGAGTTAAAGGCACTACTGAAGTCCAGTAGCACCAATACCGTAAGAGATCTACTCTCCATGGCCCAACGTATGTCGTCGGTCACCTTAAGAAGTGCCGTCACAGTGCTGTGACCTGTCCTAAACCCAGATTGAAAGGGACTAAGGAGATTATTCCGTGTCAGGTAACTAGTCAACTGGCGATGTACTATATGTTCAAGGACTTTGGATAGGAATGGTAGAATGGATATAGGACGAAATTGGGACGGGAGAGAAGGGTTTGATGTTTTAGGTAGTGGAATAACTTGTGCCTGTTTCCAAGCACTAGGAAAACAGCCGGAGAAAAGGGAGAAATTAAAGATATGAGTTAAAATGGGGATTACGGACGAGAGAATAGGAGAAAACATTTTAGAACACAGCTGATCGTTCCCAACAGCAGAGGAAGTGATGGCTAAAAGAGATTTTTGGACGTCATCCTCACCAACCGCAGAGAGATGAAACGAAGGGCATGATTGGACCGGCAAAAGAGACAAATCGAGCAGAGTGTTGGCCCTAACAAGCGGGTCAAGTGTTACAGGTGGGAGAGAGAAATGCTTATTGAGGGCTCGAACATCGATGTTGTGACAATCAATAGTTGGTGATTTGCCGATTCCATTAGCTTTAAGGAATTTCCAGACGTCTGAAGAGTTGTGGTTGACAAGAGATTCGTGAAAATGGCGGCGTTTGGCATCACTTTCATCTTTCATCTTTAACCTTGAATAACTTTTTTAGCACAAGTCGGATCGATGGGAACTTTTGATATTTGAATTATAATAGTGTACTTAAGACCTTCACCAATTTGCAGCTCTATACGAATTAATGCAAAATTTTGTTCGGAATAATTTAACTGGATAAATCTGCTAGCTTCCTGATTTGAGATTTTTGTTAGAAATAGGGAATAGGACTCTGTGAAATAAAGGTACTTACGAAAAATGTGCTTGCTGTTAATCAATATTTTTCAATGTTCTACGGCCCACGTACCATATAGTTAAAAAGTAAAGAAGTAGACGGAAGTAATGCCTTTCGTACCCTCCTTACTATAACGTCACACTTTGTTTCAGGACCTTTAAGTACCACATCTGTTCACTTTATCGACTCCGTGTCATTAACGTCACAATGCTTGATCAAATTATGCTGGTATATAGTTTACTTTGCTGAAAACCCTAACATTCTAATTATGTTCTATGTAAACAAAAGTATGTGCTTTAATAAACGTCGGAGTGCAAGTTCTGTATGTAAGTACTATTCCCTATTCTGTGCTAATACTTCAAGTTATGTGCAATTACAACTCAGCTACCCAAAATATTTCTTAAAATTCTCATTACATACATCAAAAGTTAAAATCTACACTAGAAATAAAATTAATGGGTTAGTTAGGTAGACAACACACTCTTACAACTCACCGGCTGTGACGTCAGCGGTCTCGACCTTCACCAACACGGTAAAGTCGCCCCCCGCACTGTCTGACAGTCGCGAGCATTCGACGTCAGAGCCGACATCTCCCTGAAGATCTGAAAAACACACCGAATTATTACTTTTAGATTCAAAAGTTTTATTCATGTTATGAAAGTTATGCCCGGTTCCTATATTTGTAAAACGACTCGTTTCAATAACGAACCGTAATATTTTCTACCAGACGTAAGCATAAACTGTTCCTATAAAAAACAACTCGTAGGGCAAACTACCGAAAGTTGGTTACTAACGGATGGGAGGATTTCGAACTACTATCCGTAAGCAATCTCTATGGAAATGACAAATATTGTGTTCCTATATAAAAAATTAACTGTCAGAGAACTGTCAAAATTACCATCCGTTAATCGTTTCGCTACCGCTAGGTTTTGGTCGGTTTTACAGTTTACGTCCCTATAAAATTTCAATAACCTTACATTTTATTCGTTTTTTTGACAAAAAAGGACCTTATTAAGTATAGGAAGACGTGATTTGACACACGATTTAACTCGGGTTTAGCTATTTTAAAAGATATTTACAAAATGATTTCGAGTTCAGAAAGTGATTTTGAAATTTTCAACATATTGTCTGGGTTTGAGCCTGATGAAGAAGTACCTCGTCGAATTTACAAACAAAGAGTGGACTACTTTAATACTTTAGATGCGTACCAGTTTCAGCTATGATATGATCCAGTGCTGGCACAAAGATCAAGGTGGATATAGCAATTACGCTATGCTATACATACATAAATATGAATGGAGTGTAACTGGTTTTTTTTATAAATAAAACTAATTCATTTTTTATTGTATATTTTTATTTGATAAATAATATTATAAATGTTTAATAATCAGTTGTACTGGTTGATGCCTGACTGGTCTTATTAGATAGTTCTTGTTTTAATTTTTCTATTTCTAAATTAAATTTTATTGTTTTGGCCTCGTAATATCTCTGAATTGCCAAATTCATTTCACGGCTACCATTCTCAACATAATATCTCTGCTTCTGTCCTGTATTAGTAAAGGAAATATGATTAGTTTAAAGGTATAATTAGATATCAATTTTTAAATGGGCTGAGTAAGGAAATGCATAGGTACCTTTGTAGGTTTGTAATTCTTTAGACATACTTGTCATTCCATATAGGCATCTGGGTTGTAAAGGCCCATCTGCTTTTCTCTTTTTAGCTGTAAAATGAAAATATAAATTACTTGAATGACCTGACACTGCCCCACCTATATTCTGAACCACCAGCACCTTTCCAGAATATTTACAAAGACAAGCAGTTGGCTGTCAAGTACAATAATTGTGAATTAAAACCAATCAGCACCCTACCTGTACACACAAGATCCAAATGACATACACCCATGCAAAAGAATGAAAAGGTTTTGATACCTTGTGTGCCACAGCCATGCATATTTATTCAATATATTAAATGAAGTTTAATAAATAATAAACTACTGACACACAATAAAATAATGTACCTTCACTTATAGGCGTTGGGATATAAGTAGGTTCTGGTGTAGCAATCTCCAACACTACATCATCTATTGGCTTATGCATAGGGGAAAAAATATCACTACCAACACCACCAAGCACAACTACCTCTTCAGTGAAACCTACTCCATCACCACCAAATGGCACACTGAATCCAGTGCAAGTGGATCCCAACAGACCTGTTACTCTTTCCAAAATTTCATCATGAAATGTGAATATGAAATATGAAATCTGGTTTACCACCACCAGTCTGTAATCAAAAAAAAATTTTATTCATAATCTTGGGTTAGGTTTAACCGGTTTAACGAAACAAAGCAGACAGAGGCATCCAGAAGTTAACTTTTGGATGTAACTGAATATGCTTATAAGACTAAAGAATGGTAGTTTAAAATATAACTGATACCTTTAAATTATTTAGGCGAATTTGTTGGCACCTTTACCGAGCTGCTTTTTTTAAATTGTCCCATTTTGCCTTTAGCTGATCTTTATGCCGCGGAAATTGACCATTTTTTAAATTAAAACTATCTGACAAGGAGTTCCAGGCCTCTTCTTTTAATTTATTTGATGAAGCATTAGTCTCCTTGCTAATAATTATTGGCTTACTTTGAAGCAAGTCTAACAACAGGGATACCTCATCCTTGGTCATCGCCTTCTTTGTCTTCTGTAACACAAAACATTAATCAGAACTCAGCACCTACTACAAAACTTGCCTGATAGGATTACGTCATAAATTTCTACTTACCGAATTCGTATTACTATCCATTTCAATTATTATTCAACAATAATATTCAACTTCAAAATAATTGCAATTTACAAGTTGCCAAACGTTATCATATCATCTTCAGGAACACCCGACTTGGACGTTTCGTTTTGTGCATACTTCAGTTACGCATATAACTAAAATTCTTATTTATTTAAATGATTTCGCTCTTACCAATATTATAAATGTACAAAAAACTTATTTTTCTGGATGAAAGTCTTTTTTAAATATTTATTATACTCAAAATAACAAGATTATTGATTCGGTTTGTTTCAGTTCTAAATATGTTTCATTGTAAAAACGAAACGCAACGAGTGCCGAGAGAGGGCGTCCGTAAGCGGGTAACCAACATCTGTTCGTTGCAGGTAGATGATGCATAAAAATATAGGAATGCCTATTACGGTTCGTTATTCGTACCCCTAAAACGGATGGTTGCTTTGAACATTAACGATTCGCTGATTATAGGAACCGGCCATAAGGGGCAGAAAGAGGCGTAAGCACGCCCACATCATGTTGATACAACCCTTACCATGTCACACAGGTAACGAATATTAAACGCTAACTTCTGTATGTATGGATGATTCTAACATTATCATGCAAAAAAGAATTACCCATAGAATCATGTGATCATATACTGGGTCTTCTCTTGTGAAGTTTACTTAGGGCCATCTATCAAGTCATTAAGGAACTATTTTTACCCCATAAATTTACCAAATCTGTCTAGCCCTTACCCCTGTAGAGGGGTGCAAAGAAAACTTCATAGTCATACCATACACACTGGTATAAATACTGTTCAGATTGGAAAGAGGTGTTGCATGTGCAAAGGCTCGCTAAGAACTGATCTCTTCCTGGCAGTGGATGGATTGGATGGTAAATAAATAAATAAGGTAATACAAACACGAAAAATCCAATAAATGAATGATATCACAAACTTATAATATCTCATATATCCAAATCACCAAGGTCTCACGCACCTGCAGTATGTTCCTCTGTCACTTCATTACTAGCAAAGAGTTGTGACGTCACCCGGAGCTCGGCACCCACATCTGGATCTGACTTTACTCTAGTCAGTCTGACTTGCTGCATTTATGTACAAGCAACAACTATATACATATGTTTGATACTATGTACATAGATAAATAAAAAATATCATCTAAATCTAACAACAAAACACCAAATCGAGTACATTTGTCAGTCTCACTAAGCAGAGCTTGAACTGTTAGACCTAGATAACTAATATAGTATGTTTTATAATTGAAAATATGGTTTTAATAAACAGAAAAGACTTGAGATTTAAACCATAGGTGGTTTAAATCTCAAGTCTTTTTCTGTCCTAGGGGATAGAACAAATATTTAGTCCGCCCTGGGTATTAAAACCCGGGACTTCTGAAGTAAGTCTCACTGATTAGCTGGTCAACAGACTACACCGAAGCTATACAATTACAAACAAAAAATTAACTGATACTTTACCAGTTTGGTTAGTTTTGATTCTAAAATATTTGCACAAGTCCCAGGAATGTTTAAAAGGTTAGAAAATATCAAAACATTCAACATGACATATTTTATACCACAGTAACAAATTTCATGAACATATTCATAAAATTGTAGCAATGCCAGTTTATTTTACAGTTGCACTCACCACTTGTGAACTCAGCAGCTGTGTGAACATCTCCTCATTCCGAAGACAACTCCTCCTCAGCTGGTAGCAGTTCTCCAGACGAGTGCGACACTCCATACACGCATGCACTGTTCTTCTGTCCTTTTTAACCAACTGTAAATTCATAAATATTAATATCTGAACTAGTTACTTATAAAATTTAATGTACCATCGAGGCTGTAGTATATTAGGCAGCCCACTAGTGGGTAGGTGCCTATCGATAGAAAAGAAAACCATAAGGAGAATCCTAATCAACCAAACAATATGTATTTTAAGCAATAATTATTTGCATTCCCACCGTCCTATCGCTGCGGTCGACTTTTAAAGTGAGAGTCAGAACAGAAGTAAAGGCTTACCGGCACAAGAATCAAAGATTCGAACATTTCTTGAAGATGCGTATCAAGGATTGAACGCAATGTACTGTCGACCATTAAACAAATTCTACAACAAATCGAAAGCTTATCCATTTTTAATCAGGACAAATTAATGATAGAGTTATACTGACACACCAATATATAAATTAAAATTATGAAAATTACGTAGGTATATACCACCAATTAAAACATTTATGTTGTTGTTTGCAAAGAGAATAGGTAGGTAGCACAGATTTTGGCACAGATCTAATCAGTCTGTCGCAACTACCAAAGAGAATACAATACTACGTAAGAAGAGACGGGACTCCCATAGTGCAAAATAATCTTACAAAGTGTCAAATCAGGGATAACGTTATGTAGCCAACCTAACAAATGTTACACATACAGAGTCGCCAACATAAGGGAAAAATAGAGATGTACCACTTAATATTATTTTATTTATCGATATCGATAAATGCAGTGGCATTTATCGATATCGATATCGATAAACGCCTTGGTCCGTACTTTTTTTAAATAATTTTATATTTTCGCAGACGCTATACTCTATTTTTCAACTAAAGTACTGCGTCATACAAGTTACATGTTAAAAATGAATAAGCGTTCAATTTCCCGGAGGCAGTACATTTAATTAAAAAACGGAGTATAGGCTCAGTTTGGGTTTTAAAATGATAAGTTCATGAAATTAAATATTTATTTAAAAACATTACATGTATATTAAAAATATTTGTAATTTCTTCTTCAATCAATATTCTGCAGCTATTGGTGACTGTTATGTTATGAAACTTTTTATTTAAAACTCACTTTAGTAGGCTAGAAGGGTTTATATAATCTACAATCTGCTTCGCTTCTATTGTGTAATGATGATCTGGTTATCTGAGCCTCCAATACATCCTTAGTCCATAGCACCCAACAGTCCCTCTTGTTCTCCTTTCTGTAAGTATAAATTAGAGCTCAAGCAACCATTGTCACTTGTCTAAGTATCCTACATTCTAAACTATGGTAAACTTGGTTTCATCTTTTCTTTAGGTAAAAGGAAGGGTTAGGCTTTTCTCTTTAGCATACAATTGAATGAACCAGGGAATGATTTATCTAAGGGCAAGTAAGTTACTATACTCACTTTATACTATACACAATGGTCAGACGGTCCTGGTGGATCATCGGAGGCCGTCTACACTTTACTGTCCAACTCTTTCACTTTTTTTGGCATTACTAGCAATATATAGGCCTCCCGCCTTTAGCAATAAGTACACGTTTATTGATTCACTAAATGATACTCTTCAAAGTCTGTCTTCCTTTAAAAACATAATTTTAATTGGAGACATAAACATAAACATCTTGCAGGGACAACAGGACGTAAAAGACGATGCCCAGCATTATCTCAACCTCTGCTCATTTCATGGCTTATTCCCTACGCACTCTTTTGTCACGCGACAGGCAAGTGGGTCTTGTTTAGACCATATCATGCTAAAACGCAATATCCCGCGCATACATTCGTCATAAATTCCACTATAACCGATCATAACGCTGCCCTACTAACAATGAGTTGCAAGTTACCTAAACTAGATAAAACTCGCTTAGTCTCGAAATTAAACATGAATAAACTTGAAGACGATTTACGCGACATCGATTTTGAACCAGTTTACTATTCTGATGACCCGCAGTTTTGTATGCAATACTTGATTGAATGTGTAAAAAGTGCAATTAATAAAAATACATGTATAATACGAACAAGTAACAAAAATAATAACTTAAAACCTTGGATTACACCTGGTCTTATCCGTTGTATAAAACACAGGGATAAACTCCACTTGAAATGTAAGAGCGACCCTGACAATCTAGCGCTACAGTTGTCATACAAAAGATACAGGAATTTTTGCAATAATCTGTTAAGAAAAGTTAAAATACATCACGACAAACAAGAACTGGAAAAGGCAGGTTTAAATAGTAAAATTATCTGGCGGCATATTAAAAGTATAACATACACTACGAAACAAAATGAATCGCCTTCAAGTTTATTAAACATCCATTCATCACAGGTCGCATCATCTAACATGGTCAATAAGTTTTTTATAGAAGTTGGTAGGCGACTTGCGCAGCAAACGCAAGCAAATACACATTTTCCAGCAAGCCCTCCGTTCCAGAGTAGAACTACCCTGTCATCTTTTGTGCTATTAGACACCGACGAAGAAGAGGTAGAGAGGATAATAATGAATCTAAAAGATAATTGTGCTGTTGGTTGGGACCTTATATCAAATAAAATCCTTAAAAAATGCAGGCGTACGCTGGTGCAACCGTTAACTAACATATTCCAAAAATGTTTATCGTCGGGTATTTTCCCTAAGTGCCTTAAAAAAGCTGTTGTTGTCCCTGTATACAAGACTGGAGGAAAAGACCAGGTAACAAATTACAGACCTATTTCCTTACTCCCTGCAATATCGAAAATACTTGAGAAAATTATAAACAACAGGTTGACGAAATATTTAGAGGACAATGCGCTTTTATCAAATACCCAGTTTGGTTTTAGAGCTAATAGGTCAACAGCCGATGCGGTGCATCAACTAACGGATTACATAGCACAAGAGCTTGACAAGGGTAACTACACAGTGGGAATCTTCCTGGATCTTGCCAAAGCTTATGACACGGTCTTTATTCCTAAGCTGTTGACAAAGCTTGACAACATGGGAATAAGAGGCGTACAATTGAACCTCCTCAAAAGCTACTTAAAAGAGCGTACTCAATGTGTAAAGATCTGTAATATTATCAGTGAAGATCTCGAGAACACCTCGTTCGGCATTCCCCAGGGAAGCGTATTAGGAAGCACTTTGTTCTTAATTTATATAAATGAACTATGTAACATAAATCTCGAGTACGGTACGGTCATATCATACGCGGACGACACTGCCCTCCTTTTTTCTGCTGAATCAGAGTCAGAAGCGTACGGGCGTGCGCAGCGAGGATTTAACATCGTAAATAAATGGCTTCAATACAATTTACTTACATTAAATGCAGATAAAACCAAATATATTTCATTCTCGATGCGCAAGAGACCGAATACAACCCAGCCCAACCCCTCACTGTACGCTCACTATTGTAGGGAACCTGATAATAAAGATAACACGTGCACTTGCCCAGTTATAGCCATAACAGATACTATAAAATACCTGGGTATTATAATAGATGAGACGCTTTCGTTTAAAAAACATAGCGAAGCACTAATTAAGCGAATGCGCAAGCTGATATTTGTCTTCAAAAAAATAAGATATACAGGTGACTCAAAGGTGATTAAACAAGTCTACTATGCACTTTGTCAATCAATAATAACATATTGCATAACGTCATGGGGAGGAGCAGGCAAGACCTTGCTTTTACCCGTCGAGCGAGCTCAGAGGGCAATCCTTAAGGTATCAACGTTCCGCCCTTTCCTATTTCCCACTAACCTCCTATACAAATCTTGTGAAGTATTAACAGTCCGTCAGCTATTCATACTCAGTACAGTACTAAAACAGCACGCATCACTTCCCTACAGCACTCAAGTTTCCTACAAAAGACGGAAAGATATTGTTTGCACTGAAAGAACTGCGATAAAACGCGAATACACAGGCAAATTTTACTTGTTCTTAGGACCGCTTCTGTACAATAGGATAAACGCTACAGCAAATATTTATCCTCTTAATTATTCTCGTTGTAAGCAAGTACTAAAGAATGCCCTCCAAGGGATGTCCTACGATGACACAGAGGAGTTAATATCTGTATTAAAATAAATAGTGATAACTTGAATAATTAAGACATATCTAATATAGTTATCAATATTGAGCCACTTTGGTATTGTACTAGCTCTTATTATATAATATTATGAATAACCTAATCATATAATGTTACGTAATTGTTTTTCTGTAATGTTATATAATTTACTTAGCTGCAATTGGCGCCTGAAATACAGGACTACCTAGTTCAGGTGCAAATTACGTTTATAAGACTACCTATTTATAAAACATCTAGAAACATATAAATGTAAATAGGTATTATTATACCTACATACTTAAGCTACTAATGCACTAACTATGATGTAATAGCGCACAATTAAAATTAAGATTCTATTTAAAATTTTATTGTACAATTATTATTACGAAATAAATTTATTATTATTATATCGTTTATTCATTTATATTCTTATTTTATACATTTTTAAATACATTTATAAAAAAAAAACAAATACATTTAAAAATATAAAAAATAGTGACCCACCAGTAGTGGAGTAGGACCCAAACTACCGGCGGTGGAGGCTACAGACTAAGAAACCTCCTAACAATACGGCACGTGTCGAGGATAACAGCCTTCTGAATCTGACTCTTGATCCAACAATCTAACGAGAGTCTCTTGAGATGTTGATCGAGACTCTTCGCTATTAATCCGTTTGCCGAAACGACCACCGGGACAATGATCGTCGAGTCTACGTCCCACATGGCGGTTATCTCGAAGGACAGATCAAGTTATTTACTAAGTTTGTCCTTCTCTGCCTTCACGAGATTTTCGTCATGCGGGACGGCGATATCGACGAGCACTGCCCGACGCTGGGTCCGATCAACCAACACGATATCGGGCCTATTTGCAACAATAGTCCTGTCCGTGATGATTGATCGGTCCCAGTAGAGCAATGCACGACCATTCTCAAGAACTGGCACTGGTGTATACTTATAGTACGGTACTTCAAACTCAATAAGGCCATATTGAAGAGCAAGTTGCTGGTGGATGATCCTGGCTACTTGATTGTGCCTATGCAAGTACTCGGTGTTAGCAAGATACGAACAACCGGAAAAAATATGGCGAAGTGATTCACCAGGACGGTGGCATGCTCGACAAATGTCGACCGTACCGTCCTTCATGATGTATTTCCGATAGTTGTTCGTCTTGATAACCTCATCTGCAATTGCACAGGCAAAACCTTCAGTTTCCCCAAAGAGGTCTCCAAAACGCAGCCAGTTCACCAAAGCGAGCAGGTCTACGTCGGGTCCTGTTAAGACCCGGTAGAACCGCCCGTGTAGCTCCTTACTCTTCCATACGTCCCTACGGTCTTCAGTACCTAGCACCTTTGGTTTACGCCACCTTTTATTATTATATCGTTTATTCATTTCTATTCTTATTTTATACATTTTTAAATACATTTATAAAAAACACAAATACATTTAAAAATATAAAAAATAGTGACCCACCAGTAGCGGAGTAGGACCCAAACTACCGGCGGTGGAGGCTACAGACTAAGAAACCTCCTAACAATACGGCACGTGTCGAGGATAACAACCTTCTGAATCTGACTCTTGATCCAACAATCTAACGAGAGTCTCTTGAGATGTTGATCGAGACTCTTCGCTATTAATCCGTTTGCCGAAACGACCACCGGGACAATGATCGTCGAGTCTACGTCCCACATGGCGGTTATCTCGAAGGACAGATCGAGGTACTTACTAAGTTTGTCCTTCTCTGCCTTCACGAGATTCTCGTCATGCGGGACGGCGATATCGACGAGCACTGCCCGACGCTGGGTCCGATCAACCAACACGATATCGGGCCTATTGGCAACAATAGTCCTGTCCGTGATGATTGATCGGTCCCAGTAGAGCAATGCACGACCATTCTCAAGAACTGGCACAGGTGTGTACTTATAGTATGGTACTTCAAACTCAATAAGGCCATATTGAAGAGAAAGTTGCTGGTGGATGATCCTGGCTACTTGATTGTGCCTATGCAAGTACTCGGTGTTAGCAAGATACGAACAACCGGAAATAATATGGCGAAGTGATTCACCAGGACGGTGGCATGCTCGACAAATGTCGACCGTACCGTCCTTCATGATGTATTTCCGATAGTTGTTCGTCTTGATAACCTCATCTGCAATTGCACAGGCAAAACCTTCAGTTTCCCCAAAGAGGTCCCCAAAACGTAGCCAGTTCACCGAAGCGAGCAGGTCTACGTCGGGTCCTGTTAAGACCCGGTAGAACCGCCCGTGTAGCTCCTTACTCTTCCATACGTCCTTACGGTCTTCAGTACCTAGCACCTTTGGTTTACGCCAGTTCTCGTTAGCCAAGGAAAGAGGTGTTAGGCCCTTGTCAACCATCACAACATCGCAATGAATATCACACCCGTTCTGTAGAAAGTAATCTCTCAGACTGCACACTTCACGGTTGTGGAGGTTCTTGGCATTCAAAAAGCCTCGACCCCCCCACTTCCGCGGAATGTACAGTCTCATGACAGAAGATCGTGGGTGTAACATTCGATGCAATGTCAGTTGTTGACGGACTCGCCTATCCAGGGCGTCTAGTTCCGTTTGAGTCCACCTAAGTATGCCAAAGGAGTATAACAATAAAGGTATCACCCAACCGTTGAAAGCCCGCATTTTGTTACCACCGGACAAAGAACTGTTAAGAACTTTTGTCAGGCGACCAAAAAAACGTTCTTTCACCGATTTCTTAATATCCTCTACCGCTATACCCAATGACTCTGACATACCTAGGTATTTGTATGTTTCGGTCTCGGAGAGAGATCTGAGAGTTATTATCTCAGAAAGTTGTAAATTCGGTGAATTTACAACCTTCCCCCGTTGTACATGCATAACCGCACACTTATCAACACCGAACTCCATCTTAATGGCATTACTAAAAACTTCCGTAGTTTTTAATAATGTCACTAAATCTTGGTGCTTCAATGTGAATAGTTTGAGGTCATCCATGTACATCAGGTGAGATATAACTTCACCCCCTCTACGAAACCGATAGCCTAACCCTGAATCCTTCAGCAATGTGCTAAGTGGATTCAGTGCTAAACACAATCACAATGGACTCAAAATACTGTGTTGCCAAGCGTTCATGCGAGCTCTGAACCCACTTTATCCAAAAGTTGTGCAATCCATCCGGCCCAGGACTTTTCCAGTTCGGGGCCGTACGCATTGCACAACTAACGTCTTCGGAGTCTATGGTAATAGATTCCATGGGTTCGATGATACTGCATTCACGCTCGACGACACGGATCCAGTCGCCCTCCGAATGTTCGACGGGCACCGACCATAAGTCACGCCAAAATTGATTCATGGCGTGAGCATCTGGCAGTTGTCCGTCGTTCAAACGTTGTCCAGTTCCCTCCCACTCTCGGTACACCTTCCTTTGGTCACTTTGGAAGATGCGATTCTGCCAGTATCTATTTACACGCTCTCTATAACGACGGATACGGCTTGCCCATGCATACACTTTCTGTTTCAGAAAGTCAATACGTTCCGTGACATTGGCTAAGTATTGCTGGGGACGAATACCGGTCTCAGCAAATGCCTGAGTCACGAAACGCATGACCCGGGGACGACTATTTCCCCGGCTGAAAGAGATAAGCTTTGCAATGAGAGTCCTAAATGTGCTCGATTCTTGCCTGCCATACGGGAACACCATCCGGTCGTGGTGCACGGTTAGCTTCGGGGAATTTAACGCGTGCAACACGACAAGCGGCAATGGCTCCACAGTAAAGAATCGAGTGAGTATCAAGCAAATCACTGCTAGTCCGTAAGTACGGCTCTAGCAATGCATTCAGGGCTCCCATCAACGCCAGATTTCGTTTATGCATTGGCAAGCGTGGTAGCCGCGGTCTAGAATTAGGTATAAACCTATACTGCGAGACCACATCTTCCAAAGTACTCCTCAATTGCTCGCTTACCTGGATAGATGTATCACTCGTATCATGTCCCGCGTCGGGTGTGGGCGTCGCTAACGTCACACTTGTAGCAACCGTCTGTGTCACAGGTGACGGTGCTCTCGTTGACACTGGAGCTGTACGAGTAGATAATACTTCCAGGCGTAGTCGATCAAGCACAGATTGATCCAACAACTTACATCGTTGGATAGCCCGCACTTGATCCGATAGCCGTTGGACGGCAACGGTCATTGTTGGTTCAAGAGCCTGAAACAAAGGAAGCATCCTTGAACGGTACGCAGTCAGGTTGGTTTCCCCATCTGTGGCCTCATAATATGCCCGCATGACGTTTTCATTGATGGATGAAGTCCATCGCATGCGGTGCACAATACCACCGGTAGTGGGGACCCTACTCGAAGCTGGTAGGCTTCGGGGCCCCAAACTGCTCGGCGGCCGGCCTCTCCCTCGCCGGCGTACAGGTGTTGGCGACGTCGGCGGAGAGAAATACTCGTCACTTGAAGAGCTCGACGCCTCAGCGAGCACCTGTGTCGGCGATGTGCGGTCCGGTGCCTGCGAGGCGGAGTTTAGTGACGAGTCCGGGGGTGTTAGTTGCGCATTTCTGCTTCTGGCTCTTGTTTGCATCTCAATCACTTCATTTTGAATTTAGCCATAATATTGTTGATATTTTCGTAGGTATTCATATGACATGTGTCAAATCTTCTATGTTAATTTTGTAGACTTTGTTTATTGTTATAAAATAGTATAAAATCCTTTATTTATTGACTTTTTGCTTTTATTAATTTGGTATCTGAAGTAATTGTATAAATTTAGGCAATAATATGTAAATAAAAATATTAAAATATTTTAAGAATGAAAATGATGTATGAGATGTTCAGAGTTGCCAGGTTATTATTATTATTATTATTCACTCTACTCAATGGTCGGACGGCCCTGCTGTGGATTTTGGACTTTGAGGACGTCTCCTCACTCTGATCTGGCGGTCCTGATGGGGGTCACATACACCCCGTCACAGGAAGCCGCTCACTTTACTTTAGGGATGTCCCCAACACTCTTTAAGGACGTCCCTCATCTCTTTACTTGGCACCTAGATGAACATAGGACGTCTCAATCCATCCCCAATTAAGTAAGTTACATGATACCAATACAAAGGATATCAACGTCCCGGCATCTGTCTGGTGTGTCACTCACACTCTCTTTCTTTAGTCTCTTTATAATTCTATTAGTCTCAACAGGTTACTCAATTCAGTATCACTTTAACGGGTCAAACTTACTTTCACGGTTGGATGGAGGTTACTTTCCATCCATTCGTACAATATCATGAGAATGAGCTAGAAAGGTTATTGCAATGTGCTGACAAGTAAATTATCAGAGCAATAGCTTTAAATTACAAGTCAACCTACCCCGCAACTTTATCATCAAGCTTCTACCAACTATAACATGCAGCTAAGACACTAAACAGAACTCATTTGATATACTTAGCTTATAGATAGACAGGAATCAGGTCACCTTTGCATCTTTATAATTACACTTTAACAATTCGCGGCTTCGTTGGCTCGCGTCATTGTTGAAAATTGAATTATATTTTTTAGAGGTTAGGTAGGGTTCTCCGTCGATGGATCCGTTGGATGTAACCGCCCACATTCCAGCGAGTAATCGCTGGAATGCGGGCGGTTACAGAGGATAGTTATGAAGATAAGGTTTTACATCACGTTCGAACACAAAAACACATTTATCAAATGTTTTGAGCGATAATTTGTCTTTCCATCATTCTTTCATGCTATGTAGTTATATATTTTGTTATCGTCCGGTGTTATTGTTCTCATCCATAGGAAATCTGGCCATGAAAATCCGTTTTGTGCCGTCCTTTCTTCCAGATTTTAAACTACATATTTCACACTTTCTATACATACTTCATATTCGATTTTAATAAACAATGTATAAAACAGTCTTTTCTAGAGAACGGTCTTACAAAAATTTTAATAAAATTCAGCTTTTCTCCCAATTATTTCACTAATAACATTCAAAGAAAAACATTATTATTGAAATTGAAAATAACGATTAGACATCCACAGTGACACATGACATTTCATCAAGGAACGAGCGGGACAGATTGAGAAATTGAGTGAGACAGATATTGAGCCATTAAAATTTATCCCCGTTTCATAATAGTTTTTTTTTGTATGTAGTTGCGACAGACTGGCAACTACATACAAAAAAAATAGGGAAAAAATTAATTATAAAATTGAAAATAATTCTTTTTGAAGTAATTGGGAGAATAGCTGAATTTTATTAAATTTTTTGTAAGACCGTTCTCTAGAAAAGACTGTTTTATAATTGTTTATTAAAATCGAATATGAAGTATGTATAGAAAGTGTGAAATATGTAGTTTAAAATCTGGAAGAAAGGACGGCACAAAACGGATTTTCATGGCCAGATTTCCTATGGATGAAAACAATAACACCGGAAGATAACAAAATATATAACTACATAGCATGAAAGAATGATGGAAAGACAAATTATCGCTCAAAACATTTGATAAATGTGTTTTTGTGTTCGAACGTGATGTAAAACCTTATCTTATAAGCTAAGTATATCAAATGAGTTCTGTTTAGTGTCTTAGCTGCATGTTATAGTTGGTAGAAGCTTGATGATAAAGTTGCGGGGTAGGTTGACTTGTAATTTAAAGCTATTGCTCTGATAATCACGCACGTACCAACTTGCTGCAGAGGGCGCCGCTGACGCGGGCGCTGCGTGCGCTTAATATGATGGCTGACAGATTAGATTTGTGCTTGTTTTCATGCTCCTTGAATGAATTCACAAGGGCTATTTACTGTATTTTGAGCGAAGGAATCTAGGTTAAATTGATATAATCTGCTTATGTATTGCTAGTATTAAATAATGTTCTGTTTATGGGTTCTCTGTGCCTGTTGCCGGGTGTGAAGATAACATCGCTGCCGCATCTGCATGCGAACCTTCTAATGTTCTTGCATCAGTCTCATTTACAATCAATCACGTAGAAAATTCTCTGAAAAGACTAAACAAGCACAAAGGTGCTGGAGCTGACGGCATACCGTCCTTGTTTGTACATAAATGTGCAAAAGAACTTGCACCTCCACTGACGATCATTTATAATAAATCATTGGCAAGTGGTATCTTTCCGTCTGCCTGGAAGGAGGCACTAATTGTACCGATACACAAGACTGGAGATACAACGTTGGCTGAAAATTACAGACCAATCTCAATATTGTCTGTCTTTGGAAAGGTTTTTGAATCCTTGTTATGTCCCGTAATATCATCAATTGCTAAGCACTACCTGACACCATTCCAACATGGTTTTGTGAAATCTCGCTCCACTTCTACTAACCTGGTGTCATTTGTCTCGGATCTCTCCGAACTAATTGACAGTCGGACGCCTGTTGACGTCATTTATACTGATTTCAGTAAGGCGTTCGATAAGGTTAATCATTTTATCCTTATCGAGAAGCTCGGCAGAGTCGGTATTGCCGGAAACCTTCTGGACTGGTGTGCTTCTTATTTAAATAATCGTAAATCTAGTGTTGTGTGTGAGGGTTACATTTCTAATTCCTTTTCCACCCCCACTGGTGTCCCTCAAGGCTCTCACTTAGGTCCGATTTTCTTTAATATATTCGTTAATGACATTACCTCTTGCTTTATACACTCAAAAGTTTACATGTACGCCGACGACCTAAAATTTTCCAAACCTATTTCCTCGGTTAACGATTCAAGACTTCTACAAGAAGACCTAAACCGACTCTCGCAATGGTGCACTAAAAACCACATGACGCTAAATATTAATAAATGTAATTACATCCAATTCACTAGAAATACACGGCCTCCTAAGAATACCTACACTATAAATGACATTCGCCTTAATGAAGTTGGTGAAATTCGCGATTTGGGAGTGATACTGGACAAGCAGTTGAGTTTCATTCCTCACATCAACAATGTTACTTCTAAAGGTTTCCGTATGTTGGGGTTTGTGCTCAGAAACTGCAAAAACTTTAAGAAAAAATCAACTAAGATTAGCCTATTTAATACTTTAGTGAGATCGAGGCTTGAATACTGTAGTCAAGTCTGGTCTCCTCATTACGAAGTCCACATAAATGCACTTGAGCGGGTTCAGAAACGATTTTTGTACCATCTAACCTTCCACCACCATAACGCAAGGACTTTGACTTCGTACAAGGAACGATTGAATCATTTCAGGCTGCGCAGTCTTAAGGTTCGGAGGCAACTATTGGACCAAATATTCCTATATAAGGTGGCGAATGGAGTTCATGATTGCCCGTGTCTCCTCCAAAAAATAAAATTTAGTACCCCGAAAAAACTTCCGCGTAATTCAAGATTCCGTTTATTTATCCCCAAGAAAGCAAGAAGTAATCTGGGACTCCACTCGCCTATGAACCGACTTCAACACCATTATAACAGTATCTCTAAGGGGCGCGCTTTGGACATCTTTGGGCAAACGTTAGTTAAATTTAAATTCCTCATCCTAAACCCATCCCACAATTTACTAGTTACTCACTTACCTAACATAGTTTAGTTTTTCAATGTCTCACAAATTATTGTACCTACTTAAATTTTTTGTTTTACATATCTATATCTATAATCTGCTTCTCATTGCATGCCGTGGCAGCTTGTAATTGAGGTAGCACCAAACGCATGACACTTTAATTTATGATGATTATGTAATGTCTTGGTGTATATCTTGTAAGCTGTTCTAAATAAATAAATAAAATAAAATAAATAACATATTTTAATAATGTAAATTGAATTTTCATCATTTGACATTAAATTATTGTGAACTTGATATTAAATATGTAATTTTGACAATTGAATTGAATTACTGTTTTGACATTATTTATTGCACTATTATTTTGACATTGTGAATTGAATTATTATTTTGACTTTATTAATGGAATTATTACTTTGACATTGTTATTTGAATTATTATTTTGACATCATTAACTGAATAATTATTATTTCTGATATGACGTACTGTACATTTTCTTGAATAATATTTGAAATGGTAATTATATCTACTTTAATTATTAATATGTTGTGAAAATTATTATATAGTTTTTGAAGCATGAATATGTATGATTATGATTCTGTAAATGACATATATTGTAAATTAAATTATTATGTTGCTACTCTGTCGCATTGGGTCTGCCCGTAATGACATTGTATGTATGAAATGAATAAATAAATAAATAATTTACTTGTCAGCACATTGCAATAACCTTTCTAGCTCATTCTCATGATATTGTACGGATGGATGGAAAGTAACCTCCATCCAACCATGAAAGTAAGTTTGACCCGTTAAAGTGATACTGAATTGAGTAACCTGTTGAGACTAATAGAATTGTAAAGAGACTAAAGAAAGAGAGTGTGAGTGACTCACCAGACAGATGCCGGGACGTTGATATCCTTTGTATTGGTTTCATGTAACTTACTTAATTGGGGATGGATTGAGACGTCCTATGTTCATCTAGGCGCCAAGTAATGAGGTTAGGGACGTCCTTAAAGAGTGTTGGGGACGTCCCTAAAGTAAAGTGAGCGGCTTCCTGTGACGGGGTGTATGTGACCCCCATCAGGACCGCCAGATCAGAGTGAGGAGACGTCCTCAAAGTAGAGTACGGGCGGCTTCCTCTGATGTGATGTATTGAATCCACATCAGGGCCGTCCGACCATTGAGTAGAGTGAAAGAGTTGTACAGTAAAGTGTAGTTGGCCTCCGATGATCCACAAGGACCGTCTGACCATTGTGTGTAGTATAAAGTGAGTATAGTAACTTACTTGCCCTTAGATAAATCATTCCCTGGTTCATTCAATTGTATGCTAAAGAGAAAAGCCTAACCCTTCCTTTTACCTAAAGAAAAGATGAAACCAGGTTTACCATAGTTTAGAATGTAGGATACTTAGACAAGTGACAATGGTTGCTTGAGCTCTAATTTATACTTACAGAAAGGAGAACAAGAGGGACTGTTGGGTGCTATGGACTAAGGATGTATTGGAGGCTCAGATAACCGGATCATCATTACACAATAGAAGCGAAGCAGATTGTAGATCATATAAAACCTTCTAGCCTACTAAAGTGAGTTTTAAATAAAAAGGGTCATAATGTTACACAGTCACCAATACTACGAGCTGCAGAATATTGATTGAAGAAGAAATTACAAATATTTTTAATATACATGTAATGTTTTAAAATAAGTATTTAATTTCATGAACTTATCATTTTAAAACCCAAACTGAGCCTATACTCCGTTTTTTAATTAAATGTACTGCCTCCGGGAAATTGAACGCTTATTAATTTTTAACATGTAACTTGTATGACGCAGTACTTTAGTTTAAAAATAGAGTATAGCGTCTGCGATTTATCGATATCGATATCGATAAATAAAATAATATTAAGTGGCACATCTCTATTTTTCTTTCCTTATGTTGGCGACTCTGTATGTGTAACATTTGTTAGGTTGGCTACATAACGTTATCCCTGATTTGACATTTTGTAAGATTATTTTGCACTATGGGAGTCCCGTCTCTTCTTACGTAGTATTGTATTCTCTTTGGATCTAATAGAGATAGAGATACTACGTATCAGATAGACATGTGCCAAACAACTACCGTAGGACGTAGAGTCTGTTTTTTGATTGGCCAACTGAAAACGATGCGTGACATTTTATTTTTTTTATTTCTGAACAGGAGAGTGCTAGAAAAGGCAAAGAAATTTGACATACAGCCAGTTTTTTATCGGCCGCTCGTAGTATATTTGGAGTGTAAATTTTATTCAAGAGATCACGGAATATTACTGTGATCTCTTGAATAAAATGAATAGTGTATAGGTAAACGAAAATAAAAAAAAAACAACTTTTATTCATTCATTATTTTTATTTTTCATCCTTTTCATATATTTATTTAATGCCTTCCTGAACATTTCTGGCAAATTTTCCCTAGTGGTAAGTCTAAATAAATCTGTCCCTTTTAAAATTTTGTTAATTATGTTACACCAGTTAAATATAGCCAACTTTATTACGATTTGGCAAAACGTGGTAACGGCTAAATTATTGTGCGCCTCACATTGAATATATTCAAATCTTATGAGCTTTTGTTGTATTACATTAAAAAATTATTGGGCTATACACTCTTTGTGGACATTTACTTGCAGAAAAGTATTAGTTGTTTTTAAAATTTCTCCGAATAATATAATAAATTGTTCAGAAGCATAAGTGAGTTTTTTATTTTTAACTGAATTGTATTCTCTTTGGGAAACCCACTTATGCAGATCTGACGCTTCGTCCACTGTAACAGCGTTTTGGCAGTATTTGCAGTTATTCATTTTCTTTAATACTTTTCTTATAACCCATTCAGCAGTATAAGCCCGAGACTGTATATTTAGCCGCTCACGTCTTGCCTCCAACATAAAATTAGCATCACAGTATGATTCTTCCACAAGAAAATCACAATTCTTATGAATTTTATTTTGCGTATTAGTATTTTCACTAAATAATGATTTAATTTTAATTATTTGTTCTGTTAAGTCATCCTCACAATTAAATGTATTCCTATGAAATTTTATAAATCCTGTAATAATCAAAGATTTTATTGTGGTTTTGAAAGTATGGCAATTTGGATTGTTACTTCTGTAATTGTACGCTCGTACCTGCCCGAACAAATTTTCGATAGTGTCAGAATTAAAAAACCTTGGGCGTATGATTTTTACGTTTTTTTCTGCGAAAAATTGCCATAGCCGCAAAAAACTTCTTATGGTAGTCTGCCAATTTGTTATGCTTGGCACGACTATTTCGCGATTACGACTGTCTAGAAATTTTAAATTGTCTAATTTTATAATAGCACCTCTCCAGAATTCCACATGGGTGGATTTTGATGTTACTGCTGTTCGTAACAGTTTACCCTTATTTTTTTTATTAAAGGTACACACACCATTCACACTGTCGAACAGATTGTCCAGAAATGATATCACTTCTGCAGTATTCTTCAGTGTATCACTCACAGCTCTCCCATCACGATATTGTGCTGTAACAATGAATGAAACGTTTGTAACTTTAACAATAATATTAAAACAATTTATTAATTCTACAAAATTTTGAACCTAATAATAATAATATCATAAAATTCATCTTTATACTATCGTTGGACAATATCAAATCTATTTTATTTAAACACTAACATCCATTTTACCACATATGTTATTGGGTCACTTCTAGCCATAATATAAAGACTCGAATCCAAAGAATATAATTATTTCACCATTATATTTTATTAAGTAGAAAATATGTTTAGTACCCACGAAATGAAGAGGTGTACAACAAAGCTCGTGCCATTGTGCTGCTTAACACCTGGACACAATTTTTTACCTGTAATGCAAATAATATATTGATTAGACAACATCTTTTACCTGCTAATAATATAATTAATTAGACAAAATGAATTAAATAATAAAGGAGGATACAAATCATAATATTAACGATATTTGAAAAACAGAACGTGTTTGGGCGTGGTAGCCTACTGGTATGACCGTTGACTGGCGAGTCAGAGGTCTCAGGTTCGAACCTAAGGCGCGCACCTCTGACGTATGTACGTATTATAAATTAATTACGTAATATGACAAGTTATGTGCTTATTATAAATATGACAAGTTATGTGCGTATTATAAATGAATGATCACTCGCTCCGTGCCTCGGAAAGCACGTAAAGTCGTTAGCTCTGCGCCTGATCTCTCTCCGGTCGTCTCTCCGGTCGGATTGCCCAGTCCAGTCCCATCGAACTATGAGTGTGAGTGAATAGAGAGTGCACCTGTGGCAGCGCACACACTGGTCCACTATAATATTTTCTGCGTAGTTGGCTAATCTCCGTTGAGGTTGGCCTCTATGACCTAAATTCAGTCAGGAGGACATGATTATTATTATACGAAAACCTTCATTTTTTTAAATCCATTCTGGAAGTATATGCTCATCATTCAGTTTGTGGAGAAGTCTCGATTCTGCATGTTCACAGTCTGTCTTGTAAACCTCAACAATATCAGACCATTTGGCTCTTTTGCCACCAAAAGAGATATCTTTTGTAAGAAAGTTATTTCTTATCCCCTTGGGCGGCGCGTAGCGCATAACATTTGCGTACCGAGAGCCTTTTTTCAAAGCGTAACAATCGTGTGACGTCATCTTTGGGCGTTGGATGACGTCATTTTCCAAGCTCGCCGCGCTATTATCGAAATAGCCAATCAGGGTATCTGAGTCTTGCCAATAAAATTCTCTGTCAGCAGTGTCAGACTGTCACATATTTCTGTTTGTTGTTGACTGAACTTTGCTGTTGATAATTTTTAATTTTTTCATGTTCATATAATAAACGCAAATTTCCAATATACAAATTTAGTACAACTAAGCTACTAATGGATTTAGAGACTATAACTTTCGTGGACTCAACTAATGGAGCCATTGTTACGGTGCATACTTTGATTATATATCATATATATAATCAAAGGGTGCATATTACACAAGAAGAAACAGAACGGGCTCGAAATGGTATCTTTCTCAAATTTCCTAGTATTTACATGGTCCCTGTGTCCCTTGGCTTAAGTCGCGATATTAACACAATGTGATCATAGGTAGTTGTTTTGGGCTAGTGGTGTCTTGGTCAGTTGGTAGAACGTTCCTCCTGGAAAGGGATCAGTCGCTGGTTCGGGTCCAGCCAGCATAGTTTTTGTGATTCATGTAGCAAATTTTTTTTGTGAATATGATAATGACTAGCCGAGTTTCATGATATTAGTAGCATGTACCTACATGATGTAAGTTTAGTAGGTACTTACATGATATTGAGTATTATACAATATAGTAAAATAAAATATTGATAACATAATGTTTTAGTGAGCAACATGTGAAAACAAACAGTTGCATAACAAACTAGTCAGCCAGTTACTTTCTCAAGTGCTATGATTAAAGACTTAGCTGAATTGCTTCTCAAGGGACACTGATGAAGAAATGCAAATTATAAGAAAAAGAACAGAAGTAGACAGTTCTGGGCTGCATGTTACAGACCAATGGTAAAAAATATCCAAGGATACATGTTAGGTATATTAACATCACGGGTTTCAGACAGAGATGATGTTTCTTTCATTCTGTACATAGTTGGGCATACACTCATCTGTAGGTATTAAAAGGGACACTTACTTTTATAGTGAATAAATGTAATTATGTCAATTAGTTATAAAATAATTTTCTTTCCTGACTTTCAGATATGTTGCTAAACAACTCATGAATGCGGCTATACAGACAGCTTCTCAATGTTCTGACACACAGGCTGGTACATCAGGAGAACATGCAGAACATCAAAATGGTACATCTTTTTGTAACATATTAATGTTTACTGAGTTTTTATCAACCTTGATGTGTTAATAACTGATGGAATAAGTCAGTATAGTATTTGTGTATTTTGATTTTTGGAACAGACATAAAAAGAAATGGTTCTCAATGGGTCCCAATGGTTTTTAGCGTTCCGTCCCAAAAAGGGAAAACGGGAACCCCATTATTGAGACTTCGCTGTCAGTCCGTCCTTCTGTCTGGGGCTGTATCTCATGAACCGTCATAGTTAGAAAATTGAAGTTTTCACAGATGATGTATTTCTTTTGCCTCTATATAAATACTAAAAAACAAAATATAATACATACAAGGAACATGATTTTTTGCTGTTTTGGTACGGAAACATTTGTGCGCACTTAAATAGGTTACTTCATATCTATAGGCAGGGTGAACCGATTTCTAAATTTTTTGAAATTGAAAGCCTCTGTTTCCCTAGTTCCGACAATTATTTGGTCCCATTTCGGTAATATAAAGTCGGTCATGTTGTCAATGTTTGACGTGTTTTTAAATTTGCAGATATGGTAGTTGCACAGCCCGCAGAAAATAGCCCAGAAGTACCAAAAAACGGCACAATCACAAGGAAAAGATGGAAAGGCAGGATGCTTTAATACAAACATTAGATAATTTGATTAAGAAATTAAAGTAAATAGTTTAAGTACCTAAATATTGACTGTCATTTTTTGTGATTAATGATTGTAATTGAATTTATTTGAAGACTGATTTATAAATGTAAGGTTCTCGATTTGTTATGTATATCAAAATGGCTGATTTTTTGAAAGTTATTTTTTTTTATTTTATATATTAAGATTGTTGATTTTTTTTAAACTTTATATTTAATATTGGATAAAAACAGGCGTTACTTGGCGAAAATCCATGACAAAGCAATGGTAAGTAAAATGTTTTAAGAAAAACTTTTTAAATTTATAATAGCATTAATTTTTCGCAGAATTAAAAAGACAACAAAACGTCGACAATTGTTTCGCCTCTAAACGAGGCATTATCAAGACTGTCTCAAAGAGAACAGCAAAATCCGTGGTTGGAACGTGTTTGCTTATAAGTAAACGTGTGCAAATTTCATAATCGCGATGATGATTCTTTACAATAACTAACGTGGGTAGAAACTACAGATCATTCTATCTAAGTTCCAAAAATAGGTATTCACCAATACAAGACTTTATCTGTTTGATTTACTTCATGTCTTCTGATAAGTTGCGTAGAAAAGCCAAATGACACACACAAACCAACAACAATTAATGTGTCTGTCTGTTCGTAAACAGATTAAGTAAGGGAGATGTGTGAAAATCTATTTGTTCATTGAGTAAGGTGTCCGCGTCTCTTCTAACTATTTCTAGCCTTTCCCAAACACTCAACTTGAACCCTTTCTCACATAAACGTAGGACTTTAAAGGTGTTATTATTGTTCAAGGAATGACCAGTGTCGAGAAGATGCTTCGCGAAGAGGGATTTCTCAGGACAACCATAACGGGACGCCGCTCTGTGCTCCTTATATCTAATCTCGAAGGACCTGCCAGTCTGTCCCACATACTTCAAACCACATTCATCACAACTCAACAAATAGACACCTGATCTGCGTGAGACCGACACCGAATCCTTACCATTACATAGCTCCCTCAATGTGTTCTGAGTTCTAAAAGCAACGAATATCCTACTTTCCCTCATGATCATAGCTATACTCAACGAGACAGGACCCACGAACGGCAAACAGGCCGTGTACTTCCTAGGTGGATCTTGAGTTGGATGTAATAAATGAAAACTAGCCTTTCTACGTTTTTTATTTAATAATGAGTGGACCATTCCTACGTCATAGCCATTACTATTTGCTATGTAGCAAATGATGGACAATTCCTCATTAAATGCCTGTGGGCTCATCGGTACCGCTAGTAACCTGCTCAGTAAGCTGTGGAAAGCTGCCATTTTATGTTGCCATGGGTGATTGGATGAGTACGGAATAACTGTGTCTGTAACTGTTGGTTTCCTATAGATACGAAACTCATGAATACCGTTCCTTCTAGTAATTGAAAGGTCTAAGAAATTGAGAGTGGAATCTGACTCCACCTCTAGCGAAAAATCAATTCTAGTGTGTACTGAGTTCAACCTGGAGACGGGGATACTGAGCTGACGCTTTGTTCCCGTCCAACAGATAATAATGTCATCCACATATCTAAAGTAGTACAAGACATGAACGTTCCCGACTATGTGTTTAGTCTCGAATGCATCCATAAATATTTCCACTATCAAAGGACTGAGTGGTGATCCCATAGCCAAACCATTCTGTAGATAAAAATTATCGTTGAACTGAAAGTAATTCTGTATCATACACAACCTTGTTAGGTTATAAATTTCATCTATTTTATTAAAATTGTTCCTTTTTATTGTTAATTTGTGTCTCAAAATATCTAAAACTTCGTTGTACGGTACATTAGTGAACAAACTTTTCACGTCCAAAGACACGAGTTGAGCATTGGACGGTAACTTAATATTTTTAATCTTATTTATGAGGTCAGTACTATTTTTTATAGAAAATTTAGGGTTAAAATCTATTTCTTCTTTAATGATTGTGTTCAAATACTTCGACAAATTGTATGCTGGAGCGCCCCTGTATGCGACAACAGGTCTAATTGGGCACCCTTCCTTGTGTATTTTTGGAAGGCCATAAAACAACGGACAACTGGGATTCATATTTATCAAAGTTTTATGCAACGAAGAGTTCTCAGGGAATAAATAAGTCGTGGATTTCAAAGCAAGCTTTAGTTCTGCCTGGAACTTAGCTGTAGGTTTGAAGGTTAAGTGTTGAAAATCATCAGATGAAATGTTGTCATTGACCCTTGCTATGTATTTATATTTAATGTTTTTTGACATTTAAAGCCTGTATTATTTATTAAGATTGTTGTTTTTTGAGACTACATTTTTTACAGAATTACAGACTTTCTGTATTATTTATCAAGATTGTTGATTATTTGAAATTTTTACCTATTTATCAAAGTTGTTTATTTTAAGGGTTTCGTAGCCAAAAAGGTAAAACTGGAACCCTATTACTAAGATTTTGGTGTTCCTCTGTTTGTCTCATGAATAGTGATAGTAAGTTGAAATTTTCACAGATGATGTATTTCTGTTGCTGTAACAAGAAATATGTACTAAAAACAAATATAATAAATATTTAGGGGGGTTCCAATACAACAAACGTAATTTTTTGGGCGTTTGGTACGGAACCCTTTTTACGCGAGTCCGACTCGCACTTGTCTGTTTTTTTGTTTGATTGATGATAAGATTGTTGAGTAATTATAAGTGTGTATTACATATCAGATTTATTTTTAAGATAAAGTGAGCGTATGCTCACTGCTTTTATACCATTTTATATTTATGTCTAAGGAAAACATGTAACTGAACAAAGATCATGAGGTTTTGATTATAATATTATGTTGCTTTGTTTATATAATAGTTTTCTCTATAAACCCCATCAACATTCATCCCATTTTTTTTTATTTCTTTTCCTTTGTCTATTGCCGGGCGCCTCGAGTATGCACTCGGGAGAATTACCCCCATGACGCCGGTGGACTTTGACTACCTATGCGGCCTCTGTGGAAGGGTTGGTTCGGGTGTTATCCTGCATTTTTGAGGGTCGGGTTTTATCCTGCGTCGGTGACTGAGGGACTGGCATTGGCAACCGTTCTTGCCTGCTTCTGCAAGAACGATGAGCTACCAGCCCGTCGTTTACGTTTTGTGAAGTGTTTTTTACTAATCACTTGCAAATAGTATAAGCATATAAACTCGCACTTAACCCTAGTGTAAGCGGCGTATTAGGTAAAGGATTCTAGTGAAATCCATTCTAGTGAAAATGGATTTAGAAACAATCTGTGTAAGGTTCAACTGAAGAAATTAATACTTCTATAATAATATTATATGGCAAGAAGTTTATTAAAAAAAAGGTTATACATGTCTTAAAATTAATGATAAAAAATGTCATCTATTTTTCTTTGAGCAAATTCAAAACTGTACTAACAGTTTCCTCATTTTGTCTTTCAAATTCCTCTACTACTAGATCGTCTTGTAATAAGCAGATGTTGTAACAAGCCAGAATTAAATCAGGTATTTCTGCTGTATTTGTCATTGGCAAGCCAGTGCAATAGGCATCGGAAACGTGTGCGTTCGCGCAGCGGAATGTTGTTGAATTTAAAGATTTTTTAATTATGCAGACATTTAGTGTATGACGTCTTGTAATTAATTGTGTATGGTAAAAAAAATTGTGCATGCAGCCTTTGTGGAGAAATTCGCCAAAACCTGATTCCGCTGGGCGAACGTTGTCGGTGAATTTTCTGGATTTGACTCATACCAATCCCCAATAGTCCTCGAATTATCTCATAGGTAATCCGCGGGATTTCTTCAATTAACCGCTTAACAGTAGCCACATTATTTTCGTTGACGGCAGTTGAAGGCCGCCCTTCACGAAATTCGTCATGTAAAGAAACTCGACCTCTCTCAAATTCAGCAAACCATTCGCCTCACGGTGCTCAAACAAGGTGCTTCTCTCCCAAAAGCATTTTGAAGACGAGCGGCACAGTCTTGCGGAGAGAGAGAACTTTTAAAATCATAGCTCTAAAATCTTTTCGACTTAATTCCATTTTCGTTGCATACGTAGAACTTTGATGTGTGATAAAAAACAATTGACAAATGATTTTCCACCAATTATTTTTTTTTATTACTAAGAAGGTTGCAACGTTTAAAAAAATATAACATTCGAAATTCAAATAGTTCCGATTAGTTAGAAGTGCAAAACTTTTAGTGTGCCCCATGTATTAGTGCCCAGACATTTTTTTTGGGTACGATACGAGTAGATTTCATTTACGCTTACAATGTCATTCACTTATTTATAAAAAAAAAAACAAAAAAATAATTAATAAAAATTAAAATAAATTAAATTAGCATTTAATCGCCAGTTTTTGATATGTGAGAAAATACCACAATTATTCCCAATCACATAACCGCCCAAAATTAAATGTACCTATAGCTCGTTCGGTATTCGCGTAGTGAAGTGAGCATACTCACTGAACGAAGCCTATAACTCCGGAGTTATTAGAGCACCGTTTTTTCTTTTTGGGCACCATTTGGCACTATTTGGGCACAGTTTTTTTAGGTATGAATTATAGTTGAAGCGTACACAGATTCCACAAACGGAGGTGAGTATGCTGGGCGAAACCTTCGTCCAGAATACTCATCGAACTATGGCTGTAATTTCTTAAGTATAAGAGCACTATTATTTTTCTTTGGGCACTAATTAGCACTATTTCAGCACTATTTTTTGGCATACATGAAATATCAGTATTCCATGGTGAGTATGCTGGACGAAGGGACACGACCCGACGGCATTCCGGGCTGTGCATGGGTCGTGGCCCTAAATGAAATCAGGCCTCGACTGCTCGGCGGGCTCTTCAGCGCATGCCTCGAAAGGGGCCAGTTTCCCAAGGTGTGGAGGAAGGGGAAACTGGTCCTGATTCGGAAACCGGGGCGGCCAGCGGACTCACCGTCGATCTACCGGCCGATCGTGTTGCTTAAAGACCCTGACGGAGGAAGCAGGGGCGAGGTGGTGTTGGTGGTGTCTCTTGAGTCTTGACATCGCCAACGCCTTTAACACCTTACCCTGAAGCTGCGTTAGAGAGGCACTGATCCACCACGGAGTGCCTCTCTACCTCCGTCGTATTGCCGGGGCATATTTATCCGAGAAGGCCATAACTTCCCCTAGCTGGCTCGGGCCAGCTCGGCAAGATGTGTAGTGCGTTGTGCACTGACCGATGCGGGATAAAACCCGACCCCAAGGATGCGGGGTAAAACCCGACCACCACGCAGGGGCCACACAGGTGGCCATGGTCCGCCGGGCGCCACTGGAAATTCTTTTAGTGCGTACCAGAGGCGCTCGGCAATGGACGTAGTGCGGCCGCGGCCTAGGGCCACGGATTCAAAAAAAGAAAAAGGTCTTGACATCATGTTTAATATCCCCCATTTTTTGGGCTAAAGGTTTTACCCCTTTAGGGAGGGTGCTCATCCCTCCCCCGAATTTATTTTAGGATTAGGTCTGCCCCCCCCCCTTTTAATGTAAGCCTGACTACGCCCTTGCGCAAGCCACTGTTAGAGTTAAAAATGTAACTACTTAATACACAGTTAACTAACCCTACATTTAATTATTTAACCCGAGCTGACACGCAAGTGGGCCTAAGAGGGTTACAGATTTTTAGGTTATTTTCTGTATTTTCATTCATTCATTCATATGCTCACGGCTGTTGTCCCAGCAGGGGTAGGCAGAGGTGTGACATTTCTGTGTCACCCCCATTTCTTTCTTCTTGGGTTTCTACGTAACAGGTGGCGAAAAATAAATAATAAATACGTAATTACATCTATCTAATATATAAAATTCTCGTGTCACAGTTTTCGTTGCCATACTCCTCCGAAACGGCTTGACCGATTCTCATGAAATTTTGTGTGCATATTGGGTAGGTCCGAGAGTCGGACAACATCTATTTTTCATCCCCCTAAATGTTAAGGGTAGTCCACCCCTAAAGCAAAACCACGTTTGCCGGGTCAGCTAGTATTATATGTAATTAAAAATATTTTCGCGATGACGGTAGTTCCACACTTTGGTTGCTCAAGTCGCACCCTCCAAGTCTCTATGAGATCCTGGCGGAGTTGGGACCGCTGGTCCTCGATTTCTCGAGTCGCAGGCCTGTGGTCCCTCTCCAGCGCCTCCTTGTGCCATTGAAACAATGACGCAAGGGCTCTCGCTTCCAGGTCCCATGGAGGGGTCCCGGCTAAGAGACATGCAGCCTCTCCGGAGATCGTGCGATACCCCCGTATGGTTTGGACAGCCGCAGTTCGCAGAGGTCTGTTTTAACAGAGTCGCGTTCACCCTGACCGCCAATCTATCCGCCCATACGGGAGCCCCGGGCCATACTCCGTACGATCCCCCATACACCGCACGATCCCCGAAATAGGTTGTCATAAATCGGGATATTTTATGTTTGTCGTTGTCGTCGTCTGTCGATAGGCAGGTGAGTGTGAATTGGGACCAGATCCTAATGGGGCGAAAATTAAATAAGTAATATAAATAGTAATGTACATTTATTTGAAATTACCTAAACTTATATCACACAAAATGATAAAAACAATGCTCTTTTGAAGATCATAATAGCTAAAGATACTTTCTAACTCAAGTATCAACGTTATATTACAAGTAGCGACAGATAACAAATGCTGTATTACCAAATACTAGATTCCTCCTTTCAGTCACAAAAACAATGCATTATATACGTCATATTCTAATAAACGCATAAATCATACACGGTGTTTACAACCGTTTTGGAAAAAAATATTTTGGACTTGTTTTCGAGAACACAACCGACCGAGAAGTATTAATTTGAAAAACAGATATTACTTTTTTTTCTCACGCTATGTTTTACAATAGACTGGTGGCTGCGCGGTTGAATTTGTGCGGACTGCGCGGCCATAACTTTGGAGTGCTGTAGGTCGTGAAGTCCAAACAGTAGGGCTTTATTTTTATAATCTACATTTTCTTCGAAATCGTATCAATGATTAGCAAAAAGAATTAGACTTGTACGTAGCTCCGTTTCAGAGAACTGGTGGCCGCGCAGTTGAATTCGTGCGGACTGCGCGGCCACGGTTAAACCCTTATAACTTTCAAAATATTGACTCTTCGAATTTGCGGTTTTCACTGTTCGTCTTTTACAACTTCCTTCGAAATGCTGACATAAGTTTTTTTTTTCTACGACATAGTGGCCGAGCAGTCGAAACGGACGCTTCTTCTGTTTGTTTTCTCCTAAACATTTGTACAGAATGGGATGAAATTTCTGGGTAAGCTAGTTAAAGATGTAAATTAAAAAAACACATAGCTTCAGAATATAATGTAACCATATCAAACATTTATTTTCGGTGTCAAATATTTATTGTATAACAGTAGACATTTATTATTAAATACAATTTTGGAAATTTAATATTTTCGTACAAGACTATATTAATTCGAAATAGAAAACCTTTTTGACATAATTCTACATTTTATATGTTTTTAGGGTTACGTACACAAAGTGTAAAACGGGAACCCTATTACTGAGACTTCGCTGTCCGTCTGTCTTGTGCTGTATCTCATGAACCGTGATAGTTAGAAAGTTGAAATTTTCACAGATGATGTATTTCTGTTGTCTCATAATAAATATTAAACAAAAAATCACGTTTGTTGTATGGGAGCCCCCATACAACAAACGTGATTTTTTGGCGTTTCGGTACGGAACCCTTTGTGCGCGAGTCCGACTCGCACTTGACCGGTTTTTTTTACAAATCACATGCAAAATATATGTCGTAGCGGAAAATTAAACCGATCTCTCAATTTAATAAAACATTAGGTTTTATTAAATTGAGAGATCGGTCTAATTTTTAGTAAGACCACTTATATTTTACAACTATTATAAAATTTCGAACCACAATTTTCTGTACATATTTATATACAATTTAGACAAAATTTAGTATAAATATGTATATAATATTTTTTAGTGTATATTTTTATGTTTAGATATTATATTTAAGTATTGCAATTATATATAAGTGTCCCCCTTATAGAATATGACAATCATTTGTGAAATACCTCTTTAAGAGAAAATCATTACACACTCTATATCCCCGAAAGGGTAGGCAGAGGTGCATTACACACCCACAATCTGCCAGTATTTTTAGTCCCACGTAATAGGAGACAAGCCTATTGCCGTCACCGGGCACACGTATGTCCAAAATTGCCGAACGAATTTAATAAAAAGTAGCAGCTGTATTGAAATTTTTAAAAAAAATAAATTAAAATGATTACTGCACACAATATTGCTCAATAGAAATTATCAACGTCTCAAAAACAAAACTGTTACAACTCCGAAACTTCATTTCTGAAATCCGATACAACTCTAAATAATTTGAATTAAATGTTAGTTGAAACTAACAAAAGATTACTTACACATATTGCACAAAAACACATAGTTTACTTTTCCACTGTAATAATTTTATTTTTACTGACCGGTTTCACCTCACGGCATCATCAGAGATTACAATATAGCTTGTTTTGATGTCCTTATGAATATATATTACGATATTATTAAGTGATTTATTGAATGATGCCGTGAGGTGAAACCGGTCAGTAAAAATAAATTTATAACAGTGGAAAGTATATGTGTTTTTGTGCAATATGTGTAGCAGACTCCTGCAAATGCCGTCAATCGACATTATAAGAAAAAAATTACTTCTTTTCGAGATGTTTCAGTTTGTTTTAAGACTTGATATAATATTCACACTTGGTAGGATCTAGTATATTTTTAGTTAACATTTGTTTACTAAAATAGCATGACAGATGTTATATTTCTTTCCAATATGTTTATATGTTAAGTACCATATTATTTTATATGTTATATCCAAGTCTAAAGGGACGGTCAATCTCATTCTTCACATGCGACATACACCGCGCATTATGACATCTGAACAGGATCTGGCCTATACAAGTTGTATGGTAACGAACACACTGGTCACTCACCATGCTGTCCCCGCGCCAGACTCGCGTGTTCCCATGGTATCCCACGCGTACGACGCTGTCACACACGTGTAGTGTCATAGCGCGTAGATAACGTCAACGTCAGACGTAGGACCAGTGTGTAGCTTTAAGGATACAGGTCTGATTTGATAGCTTGTTTTGGATTTTGGCCACGGGCCAATGTTTTTTAATTTTATTGTTGATTCTACTAATAATAACATGTGAAGGTTTTTTTAAGATATATTTATTAGTAAATCACGCGTTACAAAAATGGCCTTGAATTTTAAAGCGCTTTCCCTGTCAAGCGTTTTCAGAACTCGCCCGCAATGCGTGTCGATATCATTGTGAAATATCATACTGTTAGGAGGTAGCTTCGCACGCGTCGCACCCCCCGCCCCTCCGTTTATATAAAAACGTAGCGTCAAGAATAAGTCGGATAGTCGTTCTCCAACTCTCGTAGCGATAACATGTCTTAAGTAATTGCTGTCGATTGTTATTTAGGTCATGTGGCCCTGTTTTGATTACTTTACGTGTAGTTAACGTTCTTATTGTGTGTAGTGATTATTGTGAACAAACAAGCTGTGTAATTGTTACTGTTAAAACTAATAAATTGTAGTGGGTACTTTTGTATAAAATCATGACTCACAATTTCTTGTGAATAAACCTTTTCTTTTAATTTATTCTGCTTTTGATTCCTAATAATACATTAATGAAATGCGTTTCATGTCACCCGGGCCGCTCACACACCGGTTGCTATGGTAAAGGGGCTATCCGCGAACTGATTTGACATTGACGCGCATTGCGGGTGAGATCCGTATGCCAGGAAAAGTGCCCTTACACATAAAACCTTTTTATCCCAAGGAAAATTTAGACTTACAACTTTCTTTACGATCTTGCCTTGTATTATAGGTTATTATCTTATGTCAGCGCGTTCTGTCAACAGTAGAACAAATAGTTGAGAGTCCCAACTCATTATTCTCAGGCTTAAGTATTTCGACTAACACATTAGAGTACGATTGCCAAGAGACTTTTCATACAACGGACAGTCTTCTGTTCATAATTAAATGTACATACACCTCAAAAGAATCTCACATTGAGAGAAATAAATACAAGAATCTGACTTACTGTGTCAAAATCGCCTACTAGGAAGATTCGAGGTAAGGTCAGCCAACGAGACGATCACTCGTATGCCGTAATGACGTAAGTTGGACGACGAGAGCTGTCGTTGCGTGTTTCATGGTACAGGTAAACATTTAGTACCATAGTTGTCACCATTGATAGAATAGATAGTTCTGTTATAAACACGTCTCACTCGGACTCTTCCAACGAATCATTCTTGTCTAATACAGACGACAGGGATAATAATAGGTAATTTAAAAAAATTGTAAGTGTAAATAAAAAAAATTAAACCCCAAAACTTTGTTTACATTGATTATCTCGTTTCGGCTGCCTTAATGTAAATTGCTTTCACGTCGGCGCAGTGGTAGTATGCGACTGCCGTCCCTGAGGTCCCAGGTTCGATTCCTGGTCGAATGAAATTATTTGCCTGATCCACAAATGTTTGTTTCGGAGTTTGGGTATTTTCCATGTATAATATGCATGTTTTTAGAAATGATTTTCCGAACACGTGAGTTTCGGCACAACATAAAGATTTCGCTAAATTTCGCCGAAAACAAAACTTCGGTCGGTCACTAAATTGAAACGACTTATGAATCTCGGACGCGTGCCTCTGAAAAGATAAATCCGATGACAATAAATGACAGATGACATTTCAAAACTCGCGGGAAATCATCTGTTAAAATGACAGTGATGACAGTTTCGAGTCAGATTCTTGTATTTTTTTTATTTATATATTAATTAATGTTACCAGACCAAATTAATAAAATTAATAACTCTATCTAGCGGATCTGCCCGGTTTTTCACTATCTTCGGTGCATCTGCAGTCTTCAGTAATAGAATCTAGTGACATAAGACTTTCTTGTGAGGTCCTGAGACAAGCTCTACAACGAGAGTCTAGGGAATTTCCACTTTGGGAATTAGCGTCCTCTGAAACCGATTCCAGAGACCTAAGACTCTCAACTGAAGTAAGTTTGTACGAGCGTCTAAACTCAGCAATCTCTTCTTCACTCATATTTAAAGCGAGTAGAGAATCTCTTGCAATTTTACCAAGAGAAGAGACTTTTTTCTTCTTTTTAGTCAATATTGATTCCATTTTTGTTAGAGGACACGGTTTGTTCAGACTTTCGGGGAGAGATTTTGGACTAGAACCACTTCTTGATCGTAATTTCGTTCGTCTTTCTGGTATATCTCTCGGAGTCGTACTCTCTGGAACTCTGAACGCTATTGTTTTGATTTTAGGACTACTTTTCTCTTCTTCGACATGTGTTAAGTCTTCTAACGAGTTTGATTTTTTCAACTTCGCCCGTTCCGGTACTATGGGCGAAGTTCTAAGTCCTACAACATCTTTATTTATAAACACTGGGTCTTCTACGTATTCGTCAACAACTAGTTCAGGCGATAGATCTATGGTTTCTTTGATTTCAGCTTCTTTGAGCTCTTGAGCTAGAGATCCTTCCTGTGCCGTAATTTTTATTATATTATCTGTGTATATATCAAAATCCTTACTTTCATACATATGGTATGATAATGCGTCCTTTCCCAAATCTATATCTTTGTCCTTTTTATCGGAATCTATGACTCCACTGTCTAATGAAGATTTTTTGTCAACATTGAGATCGTCTCCTGGAAATATATCTTCAGTTTCCTCGATAGTAGCTATCGGTGCTAAGTCAGAATGTTTTTTAATTTCGTCAACTTTAAGATCGTTTGTCAACAACACTTCTAATAGAGGCGGAGTTTTGACTTGTCTTTCCAACTCTTCGGCAAGAGTTTTTGTATTCGTCATGCTGGAAGTCAATGTGTTTTCTGGGCTTATGTTTTCTTTGATGCCTCGTATCACTTTGCTTGGTAATTTATCGACCGGCTGTCCATTATCCGGACTACTTTGTTTATCCAAAGAATTTTCTGACCCTGATGCCTTCAGCACGGCTGCGAAGGACCTTGGGCTTGCTATCTCATCCTTTTCAACAAGAACTTCTTTTTCTTTGATGAGATCGAAAGCGGCATTTTTGGCTATATCTATGTCTTGACTATTTACACTTAAATCTAATTTTTGTACTATATTGTCTTCGGTGGTTACGGTAACTCTATCACTCTCACTCTCATGTGGGAACGATTGGAACTCACTTAGAGTATTATCAGTGTCCGTAGACGGCGTTTTACTGTCTAGCTTTCGAGAAAACGACTCATCTACAAAGAAAACTTGAACTCTTTCTGAGAGAGTAGAATCTGTAGCTTCGGAACTATCCTCTTCTCTTTCCTTCTCTACTGTAGCTCCCCAAGACCAGAAAGAGCTGGCAGCATTTGAATCTTTCCTAGGGGGTGTGTTTGAAGCTGATTTTTTCTCATCTTCTGAACCTGAACTCCTTGAAAATATACTGCTGGGGTGTTGAAATATACTTAGAAGCTTTTCTAAATGTGACGGCTTTGCGTCTTTTTCGTCCAGTTTTGGTACAGGTAAAGAGGCTGATGGTGCTACCCAAGATATCTTTCTCATTCTATCTAAACCTTTATTTTTCAAAGCTGGAACATCTAGTAAACTGGACGCCCTTTTAGGTGAAGGGTTACAACTGTCTGGATTTGCAGGTTTTTTGATAGTATCTTTCAAACTTGAATAATTTGTTAGAGTACCTTCGTTCGACGAGTTATCGTCTTTATTCTCTGAAGGGTTCTGTAAAGAATACTCTATGCCAGAATCTGCTGAGGTTAACATCACTTTATCATGTTTCCCAGAATCTAATGAGCTTACACTAGCTTCTAAACTGGACAATGAGTCATGTATCACTCTCGTTTTGCCAAAAATTGGGGACACACTGTCATTAGAACTGACAGATAGATTTAATAGATTACTATTCATTGGTGTGACATCAGATTCTACACTTGAGCCAGATAGAATAACACCAGATTTTCGTCTGTCCAATTCCTGAACGGTTTTATTATGTTCGTTTATACTTTCCATTGAACTGCCCGAGATTTCTAGAGAAGAATTACTGTCGAAGGCGCTTCGCATTTTCTCTGTAAGCCTAGAAACTTCTAGATCGGGACTATCTAAACTCGATTCACTTTTATTCTTCTTTAAAACAATGTCTTTAACAGGTGTTTCGACATTATCTTTGACTAACGTTCGCATTTCTTTTATAATATTACCTAAATCTTCTGTAATAGCAACTATTTGTTTGATTGTAGTATTTTGCTCGTTTTTTATCGTATTTTTAACTACATCACTATATTTTACGTCACTAGTCACTGTTTTAACACTGTCAGTCGTGTCCTTGTCACACAAGGTTATTTTCTCACTATTTTTGTCCTCGATACACTCATCGTGAGACTTATTTACAATAATTTGATAATTTTCATCTTTTGAATCACACACATCACAATCATACACATTTTTATTTACAGAATCAGCTTTTATAATTCCAACTTCAACATCTTTTCTTGATATAGTTGAATCTATAATTTTAGTTACAACACCAGTGTGTGCAGTTTCTAGATTAGATTCGTTTTTTATGATCCCTGTATCATTTTTATTGCTTATTTCACTTTTTACAATGGCATCCACATGTTTATTTCCATTGGGATCATTAAGTACATAAGTCGTTGGGGCTTTTTCTTTTGTGTACTCTAAAACTGTAGGTACAGTGTTGTTTTTATTTTGTGTATCACACATTGACATATTAATATTTATATTAGACTCAAATTTAAGTGCAACAGATACATTTTCTGTCACATTTTTAATATCACATTTATCATTAACAGTCTCTTTGAGAACAGGGTCCATTGCTTTGTCATTTTTTTCCGAAGAATCCGGTATGAGTGTTGCCAATTCTTTTAATTTGGCTGTATTTTCTTCAATTTCTTCACTTTTCGATTGATTAGGGGTTTGCAAGACGGGCTTTTTATCAATATCAGTCCATAAGCCCAATTTATCTTGCAAATCTTGAGTTTCATCTTTAATTTGGCAAGCTGATGATTTATCATCTATTATACCTTTCACACTTTGTCTATTTACAGTTTCAGATTGCGATATTAACATATTTTCACTTTGCAGTCTTGATTTACTTTCATCATTACTTTGCTCGATGGATTTGGTGATAGCTTCGTTTTTCATACTTGATTTGCAGTCAACTTCAGTTTGTAAATTTAATTTGCTACTAACTTCACTTGTATCAGTTTGTTTAGATCGATTAACTTCTGTATTTATATTTGGTATCTTACTATCATTATTTGTTTCTTTACCAACTTCACTATTAAATTTTGTAACACTAATTTCACTTTGTTTATTACCAATTTTACTTTGCATCGTCAAACTACCTTCATTTTGATCAGATATATTTATTCGACTACCCGCAGTTTGTAAACTTTTGTCCTCTTTCTGTGACGTCATAGTTTCTTTATCTACAGGGTGATGAATTTCTGGTTTAAAACTGGTACATACAGTTGTAGGGATTGTTATTATTTTTGGAATAACAGGTGACTTGATAGATTCTGTGGAAAATGTTGCTGCGATTGGTAAATTGTACGCGGGGCTTGCAGGTGGGGACGGCGATGGGTTATACATGTTATCTAAGTTTCTTGTAACAGAAAATCGGGATGCTGATTTGCGGGGTGTGGCCGCGGGATGAACTTGTATTTTAGGCGGTTCCATAACCTGTAACAGAAAAAAAAACATTGTTTCACATTTATTGACAGTGATTACTGACAACGGTCACCAACGATCATAACACCCACTCGATGACCTCCGGCAGATGTATTTTTCTTGTTTGGCGGTCGACACATATCGTAAGGCGTTCTGGACGACCAGCAGATGGGGCATGGGGGTGTCTTCAGTTTGATATAATCCTTATGTATCAACTGTATCTACCTTATCTTTTAAATAATCTGCCGACGGACATTAGAGAGGAACCCACTAAAGCTGCTTCTAAGAGAAAGCTCAAAGGATATCCGTTGGATTCGTTGTGACGTTTTTCTTGTACCGTTTTAACGCTATAGTGTGCGATATACAATACCTACTGAATAGCATATTTGTAAGTATAATGTATTTGTAAGTATAATGTATTTGTAAGTATAATGTATTTGTAAGTATAATGTACTTGTAACCGTGCCTTGGAGAGCACGTTGTCGCGTCGGTCCCGGCTGTCACACGAACATCTATGGCAGTCGTTAGGGGTAGTTGGAGCCCTAAAACTAGAATCCTCGCGGACTAACTACAGTACGATATCGCCCACTGGTTGTGGAGCTCAGATGTCAGTCGCTTCACGGAAAATATCGACATTTAGCCGAATCCCAGTTACACTGGAAAGCCGACCCCAACTGACTTGGGAAAAGAATATATTTGTAAATACGGAGACTCGATTCCCCAGTCAAACCATTGACTCTGTTTTGGAGGACAAAGAAGTTGTTCTGTAATTAATAAATAAATAATAATACCGCGACTCCGCCTACATGATATAGTCCAGTTGCCAATTACCAAGGGAAAACATCCACACACCGGAATAAAAGTACTCAGGGATAATGTTCCTTTTAGCACGGGGTGGTGGAGCGGGGAACAAAGAAATACTCAGAGAGTGGTTTAACAAAGTATTATACTAATTAAAAAAAAATAGCCTCTGATATCCGGCTTTCCTACGAGCGGACTCGAGTAGGTATAAGGCATCCAGCAATGGTGGGTGGCCGTCTACCGTCCTCGAGTCAGTCCTAGGAGGTCCACATGGATACTCAAGCAGTAGTGTGAATCTGGTTGCTTACTGTGGGGCAAAGCCCCGCAGCACGAAACCCTTCTAGCCTGCTTCTGTAAGGACGGCGGGTTATTATGTAAGGCTAGACTACAAGGTGTTGCTTGTAAGAGGCACAGAGTATATTACATTATACTGAAATAGAGGCCCATCTTCCGACGTAGAGGGGGGTAGGTTTTGTGGCAAAGAAGGTACCGCCATCTGTTATTTGATGTTGGCAACTTTTCAACCGACTTCCACAAAGGAGGCCTCAAAATAGATACATGGGGCACACTAAAAGTTTTGCACTTCTAGCTAATCGGAACTATTTGAATTTCGAATGTTATATTTTTTTAAACGTTGCAACCTTCTTAGGAATAAAAAAAAGTAATTGGCGGGAAATCATTTGTCAATTGTTTTTTATCACACGGCCAACAAAACAAAGTCATTTTTAGCTTCCGAAAAAGTACAACTCGTCACCCATCCTGCGCATAGCCCCGACCTCTCTAAAAGTGAAACCTCTCATCAAATCAAAGATTTGATGAGAGGTTTCACTTTTACCAACTCCGAAGAGGCAGTGATAGCGTTCAATCAGCACGTAGAAAACAAGCGTTCAGATCTGTGGTCCTCCTGTTTTGAAAAATGATTCAATAACATGAAAAAATGTTTAAAATGTAAAGGAGAGTATTTTGAAAAGCAATAAACATAATATTATGGTTTTAACATGTTTTTTTTAAGTTACGCATAACTTAAAGTGTGACCTACGTATAGCTATAGAAGATCCACACGTCAGCAGACGGCATCTGTGGATGTGTCTGCCAACGCTTAGAAGAGGGTACAACTACACGTTGGCAGACACACATCCGCAAATGCCGTCTACTGACGTGTGGAACTAGCTTTACAGAAAAGCAGACTCATTTCATGGGTTGGTGAATGAAATAACTTTCACTATTTTGCATAAGTATATTTATTAGCAAAAAAAAAACCATCTCGATGAGTGCAGGACACAAAACCACACTCGACAAAACACAAATTTTCAGAAGAAAAGATTTAGTGACCACATTGAACACAGCATTATCTATCAGACGACATTTTTAGAAAAAATACAAAGCTGATTAGTCACACAGTCACTACTTTTTGTGCACTAAGTATTAAGTCTTGTTTGGGAGAATTTTCGCTTCTTTGGAACACAAATAAAACACGATATTATTATATCACTAAAATTTTAGCCGGCTTAATTGTTTACAAGTTCAGACATTTTGTTTATTTTTTTTATTTTTGGCATGTTTCACAGAAATTTGTATCAGGGTGGCTAGTATATTAATATAAAAAACAACCACATGTTTCTTTCTACTGTTTTATTTAACTGTTTTATTTAAATAGCTGCCAAATGTGTTGTCGTGCAATATTATATAATAATAAAATAAACAAACATATCATTTGGAATAACTAATTTGCAGTCCCGTTCGAAGTAACAAAGAGACGTTTATGTGTATGTATGTACTTAATGGTCAAATAAATACTATTTTTCGGCGCACGGCGACCGAATTCGGTCGCCGTGCGCCGAGCCATCGACATCTCCTGATGATGCCCCTGGTTGGGGGCGAAACACGTGTCGAGGTTTTTATTATTTTTTGCACGAGAAGAGAGTTGGGTAATTTGCATGTGGCGGAATATTGCAAAGTAGTTAGATTTATTTAATTTAACTATGGACTTCCGAAAAGTAACGCCTGATAGTATTAACTATTTTAGTAGAAATATTTCTGAATTTCTGTACAATAACTTTGATTAAAATAAAATAAATATTTATAAATATTTTTGGAGATTCTCGCACAACGTCATCTAGCCTAAACTAAGCTTTAAGAGTCCGTATGTAGAATCGAAACGAGCGGAATTAGGTATTTGACACATTTTGTGCGTGAGTCCGGAGTTACCGATGGTGGTCAGCCAATAGGTACGGCGATTACATGGTTTTGATCTTTGTTTTTGATTATATAATATTGTCTTGGTTAGCATATAAAGTTATTAGTCACAGTGACTTCGTTTGATGAACGAGGGGATGGGGGGGGGGAGTGAAAAGAGAGCTAGAAGGGGGTGTTTTTTTTTCTCCTTAAAAATTCAAGAAAAGGCCCTCTATACTCGTATGATCCCGTAATCAAAACTCCTCTACCTTTCCTCTGTCGTTGCACTCTCAAAGGGGGGGCGAGGGCTAATTTTTTTCCTAATCAAAATCATTTGACCTCCTCTATACAAAGGGGCTCTACCAACATATTCAGGGCCCCAGCGACCTCATATGCTAGTGGCACCTGCTGATCAACGGACCAGGCTCGTTAATTTACGGTACCTATGAAGTGGCTTCGGTCCCTACGTCCGGGGGCAGCTGTGCTACAGCCCCACAAGTAACCCAGCCCAGGCTGGTTGCGTAAGGGGTTCAACAGCTGCACCGCCGGGCCCGGGGCCATGTATGGTGCAGCAGGCATGGGACCAGTGGGGGCAAAGCGGAGTCTAGTGAGGGTGGTGTGAGTCGATTCGCCGGCCAGGGAGACCCTTAGCAACGACGTTGCCGCGGCCGCCCGCAACACAGTCATGGGGTCCGCCTGGGACCAACCACACCAGGAGGCTGCCCCACATGTTTTCTCGCATAATCCTGATGTGGGATCGCCGCTCCGGGTGGTAACCGGTGTGGGATAGCGGCGGCCTTGCACCAGGGGGGTTTGGTAGCCCTTCGGTCGGGCGGGTCGGCTCCAACCTGACCACACGGTTCTAGACGAAGTTAGCCCCTGCGCTTTGTCACTTATTACTGCTGCACCAAATGTCGCCCTGTCTTCACGCTTCTTCTTCAAATTTATAATGGCAGTGCAACAGAAATAAAGTAAACGTTCCACAGCGGCCCCAGGAAACCCCACCGCTTCACTTTTCGAGGTGGAGTTCACCAACATCCGTGGACTCCATGCGAACCTCGA